>JAQIWQ010001696.1:0-10025 GCA_034695825.1 Folsomia inoculata
TACAAATCATACCGATAGCCCAACTAATTTAGACCTTTCTTCCTCCCCAACTGCTAGTGGCTCCTTTGAAACGGAGGTCGAGTCAGATCCAGTCAAGATCCAAGAAAAGTTTGAAACCATCTCCGAACTTGACTCGAGCCAGATGAGCTCACTAAACGCGACCACCTCTGACCTTCCTACACCACCCTTCACCCTCAACAAGCTGTCCCTTCCTTACAAGATTGAGAATGACAAACTAGCCGTACCCAGTAATGTCGGATCGGACCTGATTGATTTTACATCCCAAGAATCCTTGACCATCAACGCCAACGTTGGCGTTCCTTCCACTACCATCCCAATGATTCCTTCACAAAAGTATGCCGAGGACCTTCTCAGAAATCCTTCAACTCTTTCCCATCATGATGGTAACTTTCACATTCAAATCCAAGACATTTTAAATAACAATTTAGAATTTCCTTCTTCTTCTACTTCGAAATCTAATTCTGATTCTGAATGTGATCCTTCATATCCTCCACCTCCTATCCTAAATTTTAATCCTGCTCTTTTCCTATCCCCTCCTAGATCTCGAGCAGCCAGTAACAATGCCACCTTCGTAAACGACCAGAGTACCAATAATTTTCGTCGTACCTCTTTACACAAGCCACTGGCACGGTCTAATTACTCTAAAGGAATGCGAAGTAGGAGCAAGTACCTTTGTCATCGGATAGCTTTGAAACCTTGTAATAGTTCTAATTCAATAGCTTCCACCTCTAAAAAATCCTTACCTACATTTCCAATTAGTAAAATTAACCTCAAACTTGTCTAATATTTCGACGTCACCGTACGGACTATAACAAAATTACTACCGTGTAATACTTGAACTAAAAATGATTTCATACTATGCTAAACTGAAATGGTTTGTTTAAATTATTCCCATATAATAACGCTCCGCTTAGTGTTCTTGTTTAAACGAGAAATGAACTTTATGAATTACGACATGAGTTCAATAATCACACTATTTCAGTGTACAGTATACTTTTATTCTAATTTCTATTGTTGGTGGTGGATTATTCGCATAACATAACAAAGTTACATAATTAACAATGGTAATCAGTGAACATTATACTATGTAATATGATGGCATCATACTGATGCACTTGACAACTGTAAATGCGTGGTTGGTGGCCGATCTGATCTTCCTTAGGTTTATATAATCTAAACGGAAACTGAAGCTAGATAATAAAAACCTGCGTCTAGTAGGTAACAAGTATAATAACAGTAACTTAATAAAAACGAATGCAAATCACGTCGGTGGAGGTTTGAGAGCAAAGCTAAGCCTTGGCCTGGAGTTCTTCTTTCCTAAAATACGGGTTTGTTCAGATTTTACAGACTTTTCCATGTCTCTTTCCATTTTTTGTCTTTCTTCGTCAAACCGTCTCTGTTCTTCAACCATTGCTAAACGTTCCTCGGCCTGAAAACGAGACAAAAAGGTGTAATTATATTTTGAACTTTATACAAGCTTTTATCTAAAATAACTTACCAATTTTCTATTGTTCTCCTCCATTATCCTATTGTTCTCCTCCATAATCCTCTCAAGTTCGTCACGTCTCTTTCGCTCTTCCTCCTACATAAAGGGAAGACAAGGTATTAGACATGTTTCAAAACTCTAATGAAAGCAGGAGTACATAGCAATTTCACGGCATAGAGAACATAATAACGTACAACAAATGTAATGGACCTGTCACTTTTCTTATGAAATTATCTGACTCATTATCAATTTAGTTTGATAGAGGCCAATAGTAATATTATTTATTACTCAGCGGAATCCTATGCAGGTATCAAACAGGTAACAATAAATTCAGCAATAGTTGGACATCAAAGTGACAACTTATTGTAAGCTGATTCATGAGTGGGCATTGTAATTAACTAAGTTGTAAATCTACTTGTCCATCAATGACTAATTACTGGAAGGTATCTTTATCTCTTTGATTTGTATTAATAATAATTAATAACTTTGTTAGGAAATCGTTAAAGAAATATAAATAGAGATTCCGACGGCCGCCAGCGGAATGGTGTTGCTTGAGGATGTCGTCTTGCTAAAAAGAAACGAAAAATGATTTGGGTAACAAGTACATAAAAACTACCTGTCGAGCCCCCAAGGTCCACTCCGAAGTTTGTTTGTTCGTTTTCGTTTGTTCGATTTTCGATTCGACATCAATAAGCGTCAACTACTCAAACTTACCAATAGTTCGTATTTCCAGAAATGAATATTTTATCATAAAAGATTGCTCCATCACCAAATCACCATCAGCTTCATGAAATCATGTTATCGCGAACCATCAACATGACTGAGTTTCTCTAACTGGAACAAAGTTTTTATAGGGATCGATCGATCGAAGAACAGCGTGTCCTACTCTCTCTTTCTCTCTCTTGCCAAACAATTTTATGAAATCAGATATGATTTTTTGTCAAATGCTGCCTCGCTCTTAGAACTCTAATTTATCAATCCCAGGTCATGGATTAATTATAACCACACGCGCATAAATGTCAAGTATCTAAAGGTGATGATGATGACAAAACTACAAATAATGTGGAAGATACTGGTCTTTCAGCAACTAAACGGTAGATTTAGATGGATGGGCCCTACCTTAGCAAAACGAGCAAACAATCGTTCATTTCATGACATTATGAACCAGATATGTATATAATCACAACACCTGGAAAAACATTTTGTAATCCCCATTCCATAGCTCTGCTCCATGATTCACCAAGAATAGTGTCTTATTGTTACTGCCCAAATTAACTTCCCATTACTGCTAAAGCCCATTAAATTTACAGTTATTTGGATAGGATAGGGTGACCCACCCAACGCCAATCTACAGTCTAATTGTTCCAGACCATACAGGTAGCTCTGCTTTATAAAATTTGCAAAATAGTGCTGTATTTGCATCATTGAGGAAGTTCATGATAAACATAATCAGCTAAATATCATCACAGTCAGATCCTTTTTGTTTTTGTAAAATATTAATAATTTGAACTATTCATTTCCATTCGATTCTAAACTTTTTATGGAGCAGAGCGAGAGCAAGGAAAAAAACAAAGGCTCGAGTATAATAATAACTCGATCTTGGATGAATCTGTTGCAGACAATATTCCCCTTTAAGAAACCCGTCGTCACTACAGCTATCGCTATAAACGGTAACGGCAACTGTGGTGGGAGCAGGACTGAACGTTGACATTGATGATGGTGACGAGATCTGGATGTTGAAATTGGAGAAATTGTTGTGGTTGTGGTAATAGCAAAAAATGAGCTGCATCCAATAACCCAACATCGTGAGCTGTTGGATACTTTTCTCTTCCTCCATTAACAATTTGGGAGTAATAAGCAGGAAATGACTGAGAGAATGGTGAGCTACCTCTCGTTTACGCTCTTCCTCCAATTGTGCTGCTTTCTGACGCTGCAGTTCTTGCATCATTTCCATCTCCAGAGCTTCCTTTGCGGCAGTCACTCTATTTAGAACTTCTTCCTCGATCTCTGAAATATTACATTAAATATTTTATAATTCGTGATGCCATGAAGAAACATAATCACTTATTACACTTATGGTTGAACCATGTCCCCCCTTACCTTCACGTCGACGCTCAAGTTCTTCCTCAACCCTTTTAGCGACCATCTCTTCAATACCTGTTACGAAAAATTAAAGTTCTCATTTATGGCAAATTCCCATTCTAAAGTTTGACTCATTCTTCCACTCTAAAACAAAGCGTGGTAGTAGTAGTGGGAGAAAAAATATTGTCAGTGGTGGTGCATTTATCGCCCGAGGAAGTACAACCCCCAATAGCACTCGTCATATTTATAAAAGAAGACTGCAGTATGGAGTCACAATTAGGTAGTAAAAGACACAAATTAGGGGACATAACAAATTTTAGTGTAAAACCTGGTAATGCATCAATAACTGGATACAAAACGGTCAAGAAATAGTGCAGAAAGATAAGCTCATGTTTGAATAGGAAAGGACATATAGAGTGCAGTTGTGGTTGAATAAAACTGAAGAAAACAATGTCTTTACGCGTGACAACATTGTCCCCGACAAATAACAATTCAGTCTGTGGTAAGTTTTTAAACAAAACTTTTATTGGAATAAAACTTACGTTTTGCAGTCTCTTCTTCAACCAGTTTGGCTTCTAGCTCTCTTTGACGCCTGCAAAAACAATACACGTCAAATTAATAGTGAACCAATCATTATATAGTGACTCGCTACTTAAAAAATCTCAACCATTTTAAACCGACTAATCAATTAACCTAATTTAAATGTCGTATAAAAGATAAGAAACAAAATCCAAACAAAGATTAGAATTTCATCCTGCTTTCACATCCTTTACTTTACCCGTTATCTGGAGACCAGCCTTCTTATCAAGAAAAGAAGCTGGTTGTGAGTAACGGGTCTCCATTATAGTCTCAATTAATAAATAAAATTACACCTCTCCTTGATTCATTTAATTCATATGTCATACCTTTGTCTCTCCAGCTCTGCAAGTCTTTCAATCTCTTTCGTCGGTCGAATACTTCTACTTCTTCTCGATCCGTCTGAACTATCACTAGAACTGCTTGACCTAAAACCAAAATAACAATCATCAATCTCATGAAACTTATGTCATTATTATGATAATACTCGATTAACTTACGATGAAGTACTCCTCCTACTTTCCTTCCTACTTTTTCTTTCCCTTTCTCTTAATCTCTCTCTTTCCCTTTCCGATCTAGAATCCCCTCTTGACCTAGATCGTTCCCGTTCTCTACCAACTCCACCACTTTCCCTTTTACTATTTCGACTCTTTTTCGACTTGTGTCTTGATGAGGAAGAGGAATTTATCTTGCCATGTCCATGTCCTCCACCCCCTCGAGAGGAAGGGGAACGAGATCTACTTTTACTTCTACTTCGTTTTCTACCCATTTTACACTTGTGTTTGTCTATATAACTTATCCTCTTATCTTCACCTACTTTGATAAGCGTTCATTTTCTATAACAAAAATGGAGGATAGGTTGGGTTGGGTAATTATTCAAATGACCCCGGGCCGTGTACTGTCCTCACAAAACAAATCTTGCCCCCATATTGTGCATTCACTTTGGAACCTTTTTAAAAACTTTATATGAAAGTAGTAGCACTTTCTCTTAAAGTTTATGATACTGACTGTAACCAATTACAAGGAGAAAGTTGACTTTTACTTGACACCTTTATCTACTAGTGTTTTGTTGAAGGGGAGTAGAGTTTAAAACAAAGTAAGTACGACAAAGAAAACAAGTCTCAGGGAGGATTCGATTGAATTGAATACGAGTTTTGTTGCACAATCGCAATAAGAGGAGGACAAGAAGACTGGCTGACCAACCCACCCACCCGAGTAGTTGGGTATAGAAGAAGAAAGGGTGAGTAAATCTCAACATTCCTCATTAGATCGAGCCTCATGCTTCTCCGCTTTCCATAAGGTTTATCCATGAAATTTAGCATCAGCATTCATTCATTTTCATAAATTAAAATTTCATACATCAAACCTTGTCCGATAAGGTGTAAATCATGAAATACGAGAAGAAATTACTACATTCATTCAGAGAAATGACATGGTTTTGACAGATGCCCCTGTGAATTAAGTGTCCTGCTGGAGAAAGTTGAGAAAGTTCATGAGATTGTGTATTCATATACTCAGAGTGGAGGTGGGTTTGGGTATTTTGACACACTGCTTACCCAAGAAGGAAACTCAACTCCCAACATTTTTAACATCACATCACAGCTTTCACTTCAACTTCAAAATAGCTCAACTTTTGACTTGGAAAATTGTAAAGGTTGTTAAAAATAAAAAATTTTACACTTTTTGTCCACCCAGTTGTACTGTGCAACAATCAGGTTGTGGTTAAATTTGTCCTGGAGGCAGCATGTATTAAAGTTTAATTACTTTATATAAATCAATGGATGAGGTATTCATAAGAGTGAACATTAGTTAGTTAATTCTAGTAAAGATATTATTACCAGTATCATAATATTATGTACCTAAGTTGACACTGGAGAACACAAAGTGCGAAGCAAGTCATCCACATTTAACAAAAAGTTCAAAATTTTTAAGTCACATTAAACTTTAATACTTTAAACGCCACCTAATAAATAACCCGATCTACACCCACCCACACCCACCTTGTGAATTATTGGGTAAGAATCGTTTTAACTTATGTCAGTGATGGTTGTAGGTGTAAGTTTAATTGTTTATTATCCTGATTTTCTAGTCCTCAATCAAGGGAGAGGTACAATTAAATAACAAACAAAACCATCCAGAGAGAGAAAAGAGTGATAAAGTGGTATTCAAAGGTTAGTTTTCTTTATAATATCTTTAATTCATGTGAGTATGATGTTGTTTATACGAAATTTATTAAATAATTAATTGCAGGGTTCCTGCATTAATAAAGCCCTACCTAACGCGTGGACTGATTCGTATGTGGGAGTTAATTGAAATTGAATGAAAATTGTTTATTTGTAAAGAAAACTAGGTAAGGCGGATCAGATAATTCAGTAAAAAAGATTGTGCTTCACATTAAAAGTCTTTAACATTTGATATCTTATAGAATCAAAATGTTTTGGACCAGCGCAACAACAAGTTCTAACATCGATGTGGTACTAGACGATCAAAACGTCACATTATCAAAAGTACTCGAACAGGATGAAATTGTAAAAACCTCTATTTGATAATATGGTAATTTTATGTGCTTGGAACTTAATAATTTGTGTTCTCATTTCAGCTTCAAGAGCTTCGAGCACTTAACAAAAAATTGATAGGTGTGTGGTACATTGGATACATTGAAAAACATTTGATACATTGAAAAATTGATACATTTTGTGCAACAGAGTTTCTCTTTCGTCCTGATAGTCTGAATGGAATGATTGATCTAATCACAACGGAGCCGTCAGCCGACGTGCCTCTAACGTCCCAGTACAAACTTCCAAATGTGGTAAATACTAAAATATTTATTTCAGAATAGAAATCGTTACATAAAAATATCTTCTATTTTATGGTTTTATTTGCTTCACAGGCCTGCGAAGTCCTTACCAGCGATAATTCCTTTGTAGAAAAAGTCACAGGAGAAAAATTATATTTGGAAAAATTGTTTTTCTTCTTTCGAGACAAGCCTACTCCCATAAATCCACTTCTTGCTTCGTACGCCTGCCGCGTACTTAGCGAAATTATAACAAGAAAATTAGACCAGAATTGGTATTCGTACCAGTTAAACCTCATTCAAATTATGGGATATCTTCAGGCTGAAAGTGGGGTTTTGTCCTGGCTTCTGAATCATTTAGATTGCTCAGCTGTATGCGAACTGTTCTTTAAACTCATGCTAAATGTGGAAGGTCAAGATATGCGGATTTCGTTATATGAATGGTTAGTGGATAAGGAAAGAATCATTCTCAGGATTATGGAAAAGATGACACGACACGAGTTGGAAGAAGTTCATGCCAATGTTTCAAGATTGATTGGAGACTTACTTTACGCCTTCCAGGTAAAATTATTAAATCACACAAGGAAATTTTTAGGTTATTGTTATTTTTTATAGGATGAAATGATCAACTCATCTCAAGACCGAAGTACAGACTGTGACCCGTTCTTACTGGCCTTAAGGAGTCATGAGACTATTACGACATTGTTAAATACATTATTTACGCCTGATGTGAGTGTTTTTAGTTTTATATTTTGATGGTGTTGACGAATTGATTGTGTTATTGTGTAATATTATTATTTCTTTCAGGCCATATGTGAAACGTCTATAATGCATGGATTAGACTTAGTTCTGTCACTTCTGGGGGTTACTCGAAGATCACCTCGTCAGTGAAGCTTTACCAATATCAACTTTATTTCGTGCTTCATTAGAAAATCATCACTATTATTTCTTTAGGTCAATCGGGAAGAAATGACTCTCTAGACGAAAATAATGAAGGAATAATCCTATCCGAAGCTGTGAAAGCAGAATTACTTGGACGGATGCCCACGCTACTGAATTTACTACAATCTCCTGTCGACCCCAATCCTCTCCCAATGTCGTATGGTCTTCTTGAAAAACCCGTGGTAAACACTCGAAAAAGTTACTAGTTCTAAAACGAACACCAATTTAACGTGCTTATCCTCTTTTTCAGGGGTTAGGAAGATTGGCAATAGCTAAATTTATTGCTCACTTGTTTACGTTGAACGACGATGAGCTCAACATGGGAATGATTCATTCAGGAGTATTGTCCCAATTGCTCGAACTTTTCTGGACTAACCCTTGGAATAACTTTCTACATCGCTACGTTTGCAAGATAATGATTTGTATTGCGAAAGCCGCCCAATTATCCCCCGGTTCTGCATCCTATCTTCTGGAAATGGGTGTACTCTGTAAAATTCTTGAAGTATTCGAGAATAAGGAGCTCAAATGTGGCTTCAGAGGTCATCTTGCTAAGGTGAGATGGATATGATGTTTATTACGATGCAAGTTATTTTAAATTATTCATGTCATCAGTGATTCATGTAGTCAATTTAACGTTGTAATAATATTTCCGTTAAAAGTTAATGTTTAACATTCCATCATACATCCATGATTACGTTTTCTTAATTTTCCTAAGGTGGCGTCCGCATGGGGTGAACAATCTACCTACGATACTGATGGCCCCAACATTGTCAGAGACTTGATGGGAAAATTGGAAGAAAACGATAAAGAATTTTATACCAAGTGGGATGTATTTTATTCTGATACATTAGAAAATTATTTAACCTCTGAGAAAGTGCTCCTCGCCGGTGAGATTAAATTACAATTGTTATTAAAATTATTAAATATTCAATAATAAAATTAATATGTCATTGCCAAATGTGAGGTCAATAATATAAAACAATTTTTTTACTGCTCTTGCAGGTGTTCATCCTCCTGCTTCAGGTCTCCTATCTGGTGCAGGGACTGCGTTGCCTTATTCTTCTGAAACTGACGCATCTTTCTCTTCTGGGTCAGGAACGATGCAATGGCTAGGCTTTACTGGTGTGGCAGGACAAAGCATGATGAACATTGACTTTGAAAATTCGACTGCAGACTCTCTCCTTAATCTTAGCATTGGAGGTGGAGGTGGAGACGATTCACCTTCATCAAAAGCCAAATCTCTTTTTGAAATGTTTTGCAACGATAAATCAAATTCTTTCGATGACGACGAAGATGATGATGATGAAGATGAAGATAGAAAAAAGAATTCCTTTGACCTTAGCTCACCTGATAGCGACTCTCTTGAAGAAGATAAATGGACTGATGTTCATCATTTACCAAAGGTGAATTTCGATATGAACTTATTTAATGAGGTGGAAGAAGCTACTACGACGGAGGACGACATTTTCTCTCCAGCTGCACCAATTGCAGGGAAAAGTCCACCCATGACTATCCCTGTTTTAGGACCTGATCCATGGTCGAATTTAGAAAGTACCTCTCCAACTAATCCCGTGATTACCGGTGAAGATGGGCGTGAAGACCCATGGTGTAATCCCGATGTACTTTTCAATTCTGCTGCTGCAAGTGGTGCTCTTGGTGGTGCTCTTGGTGGACAACAGCAAGAACCATCAATCCCAACCACAGTTTCAGAAACCGAAGGGGATTGGGCAAATTTCGACCATATAATTCCATGATTGCATGAAATTGCATGAGATTGTTTAACTTTAGTTTGTTCAGATGTAGTTTAATTAAAGTTAACAATGTGCCCGAACTGAGCCCCTTGTCAAGTATTCTTATGAAAGTGGGGTCTATCAAAATCAAAATTATCAAGATATAGTGCGGTATGTATTAAATTATTCTACTAGTAGTAGTCGAGTCCAGAGTGGTAAGAATGAACAAAAACTGTGATTTGATTTCCTTTATTGCTTCAAATATATTCTGACGTTGGAATAAATGTACAAAATAACTGGAGTAGTGTTGTAGTGTCATTACTATTAGCATTTTTTGCATAAATCTCTGCATATCATCAATATGAAACCTTGCTACATAGCTTTACCGAATCGA
>JAQIWQ010001697.1:0-10025 GCA_034695825.1 Folsomia inoculata
TAGGAGGATTAATGGACAGAATGGTCGATAAGTGTAATAAAATGTTCACATAACATATAGTTTGCAGTTGCACTAGATGGTAGATTATAGGTACAGAAGATTGATATAGGTAACAAAGAGATAGTGAGATAATCCTATTTGCCTCGTTTGTTCGGTGGAGAATCCCACGGGCTCAGCTAATTTCTATTAGGCCACTTCAATCCCATCGTATTGTGTTAGCTCTCGAATCCAAATGCTCCGAAATCCAATATGCCCAACTGGGGATGTTGTAAGTTACAACTTGTAACAAATGCGTCCTCCTGGAAGCATTCCAACACCAAAATCTAGCTTAAACTTTGTAATAATCAACAATCATCGCAATTCTCAACAACGAGATCCTATTTGTTAGTCATCATAACCTACAATGTTGTTTTTTGCCAAAAAAGTATTCGGTGAGAGAATGTCAGGTCAGGTCAAGGTCAGTGAAAGCCATGTATGTACACACGTAATGTCACATAACGTTGAAAAACTAATGTATGCGACTGACTGTTGCATGCGGCACAATTCATCAAAACTGATTGTGATTGTTTCATGCAAACTACAAAAGAACCTTCGCAATCAAACGTTATGATGATGATGACGGTTGACGGCTAAGCAAGGCGCAAGCAAACATGATGAATTCGTAGCAGCGAGCAAGCATTTCACATATTTTATTTACTCAGCAAATCTCAAATCTTCACTACTTCCTAACTCAACTTGTACACCTTCAATCAATAAAATAAAAATTTCAAAATCAAAGTTGAGCAAATTCAACAGTTTTTCAAGTGAAATGTCCAAGAAAGACACCAACGAAATCATTCAAGGACCAGTCAAGGAGCCAATTTCTTCGCAAGCGGAAGGACCAGCGAAAAAGCCAACTTCTCCGTCATATTTTCCATATGACGATTTGAGCCATTTGGATCCAATCGTTGCGGCTAAAATTGTAAGTTAAAACCATACAATTTCCAAATTCTGACATGTGTACATAATATACAATGTTGGGAAACATTTTATTGTAGAAGGAGGAAAAAATTAAGGCCCATGAGGACTTGATTAAGAGAATGTTGGAGGATGAAAACCCGACGAAAGAAGAATTGGTGGGTCAACTCCTTTACAAGGGAAATTTTGGAGCCGATGCAGTTCTTTCAACGTCATTTTTCAAGCGGAATATGTTTTCTTAAACTTGGTTTTGTGTAATTTTATACAAAAGCCTTTGATTTGTACAATGATTTATATTACAGTAAAATAAATTGCCACATCTACAAAACCAAGCCAAGCCAGTCGTGCGGAACCATTTTTATGAAAGTGTTGAACTTGAAACCTGATTTTAAATCCCAATTTGTAAGGCAAGATGTGGTTTCGATCATTTTAAATCATTTTATTGAAGAAGAGCTTCTAACAGAGCATCAGTGGTTCAGTGGTAGAATGCTCGCCTGCCACGCGGGCGACCCGGGTTCGATTCCCGGCTGATGCAGGTCTAACATTTTTGCAGGCGAAATATTTTTGCACTGTTTCGCACAATCTAGGATACCTTCAAATTGAATCTCTGCTCCAGACATGATCTATGTCATCCTGTACGATTTATTTAGTGCACACATCACAAGCGTCTTGTTGAAATCCTTCAAAATGTCTTTCATGAAACAGTTTCACAAGTTTCATAACTGTTTACCATTAGATAAAGGAAACAAGTTAGATACTGGAAATATGCTGAGAAATTATTCAAATGTTGGTTACTTGAACCCTTATTCGTTGCGTACTATGGATAAACTTTTGCGATGCAATCTGATCTGACATCCATTCGCACTTAATTCCAATCACTTCCGAAAAAAATAAAGCTAGTGGAAATAACTTGCTGAAGTGTTATTTATGGTAGGATGATCGTAAAATTGTATTAGCAAATTCGTCTGACGTCACACTAATAACAATGCCACTAACAATAAGTATTTAGTATTTGATAATAAATATGCTGCAAAACAGACATTGAAAATGGCATTTCGGTAAATGTCACATTCATGCCTTTAAACCGTTGGGACACTCACTCATGTAGTTGGACAAGAGCATTCAAATTTGTAGAATGTGGTGGTGATTTGAAGTAGTCATACTTTATAATTTACGCTGCTCTAATTTCTTTGCTATTTTCAAATTCAACAGAAAACACGCCATCCACCATACCACCTGAACACAGCACAGCCAATACTTTGCTTCGGCCATGCAAGTCAAATATCATGATTATCAATGATATTATGATATCAGTTCATCTTGACCCGTTGTCTGCAGTCATTCCAATGTCTAGTCTAGAACATTATAATTATAATTAATTGCCTGTGCAAGTGAGTATAAACATTCAAGAATAAAAAGCATAAAGCATACCGAAACGTGTTTATCCAATTTCATGCCATGATGAATCTCTTTCTTCTCCGTGGTTTGACTTGACTGTAACATAAATTTTATTATTGTCATTATTTAGCCTTTCCTGGGACAGTTTGGTGGAGGAAGGATAAACTATATAACTTTGACTATAGCCCAAATATTGTTTAACTTTGACTTTTTTTTGTTGGTTCAGCATTTATGACGACAAACGTGTCTTTGTTCCCGAAAGGCTCAGCAGAGGCTAAAATAACTGGCATAGAGTGTTTCATCCATCATCCACCTGTTGCGGCATTCGAAAATTAGTTTTCGAGTTTTCTTTCAGTCTCCTCAGTCACAAAACAGTCAAAGGGAGTGAGGTGGTGGAGATTGTGAAGAATTATTTCTTTGAAGAGAGGAGAGTCAGTCTGGATATATTTTGAGTTATCGTTTTCACCTTCAAAATAATTTGTTTGTTCCCTGTGCAGTGCTCTTCTCTACTGTCCACTATACAATACACTATAGGATTATAAACTCGTAAGTATTTGGTACATTATTTATTTGTTGATGTGATCGTAACCTTCCACTTTCGCAAGGAGTAGAACAGAATGAGGTTGGACGCGTCAACAAATAATTTATTATAAAGTAATTGTATTTTAAGAACAAAAATTCATTCAAGAACGTGTTATGAGGTACTGGTACTGGTTTAATATTCGGAACACCATTTCTATATTCCATCATTCGTAACATTACTGGCAGTTCCTTTCCGTTTGGGAGATTAGGAATATTTTTTAAATTTAAAATTTGTTTCTAGATTGAATTTGATACACAACGTGATGTAAGAGGTGCCTGTCTGTGGGTGAGGGTGGCGATTCGTTTGGATGGATGGATCTATCGGAACATAACAATCAAGTGTGAATATTTATGAAATTGAACGTTGGTCTATTTGTATTTGATGTTGATCAAATCTGTGAAATTTTACTTTTTTCTTTTGAACAAGTAACTTTTACGGTCTGTGATTGAGTGTGATAAAATATTTGCAATAAGCGTTCATTTCATTCAAGACAATAAGAAATGGACTCATCAGGGTCGCAGTCTGACTTGGTGGCTCAAGTTGAAACTAACAATAACGAGGGAACCAGTTCGACATTCATGTCATCTGGTAATAATTTAACCTCTCAGGAGCAGCAGCAGCAATGTGCTAGTACTTCCGGAGATTCTGTTTCAACACTTGCTAATGCTACTTTGACATCAGGTGGACTGGGGGCTGGGCCCTTGGTGGTCTCTAATCCTGACTCATTGGTGGAGATGCAACTAGGAAAATTTTCAGATAAACTGGCCAAGTTGATCAAGTCATCAGAATTGAAAAAAATTAATATACGCCGTCGACTTACGAAGGGGGAATTGGAACCACAATTTCTGGCTTTGGAACACAAAGTAGTGGCTGCCGAGCATATTCGAGCTTTAGAAGATTTACAGACTGATGTAGAACAATTGAAGGCTGTTGCTGCAAGGGAGAATGAAGAGAAAAACAATGAATTCAAGTCACAGAGTCAGGTTTTCAAGGAGGAGCTGTTTAAAGAGGTGGTGGAACTACTGGAGACTGAATTTAGCTGCGTCGTTTGCACCGAAGTCTTTGTGCAGGTATTAATTAATATATTTTTCTCAGTCTTAAAGGCTGCAATCCTGTAACTTGTATATCAAGTCGTTTAATATAATAAATTAATCGTTTTAATCCAGCCATCGGTCATCGACTGTGGACACACATTCTGCTCTCATTGCATCAATGAATGGAAAAAAGAAAAAAGAGAGTGCCCAATTTGCAGAAAAGCTATTATTGTTTGTACAAAACATGTGGAAATGGACAACTTTGTATCGAAAATCCACACCATGTTGTCAGAGGAAATTCAAAATCGACGGAGAGACTTGCTAACTGAAAGAGAAAATGCAGTACGAATTTCTGCTGCAACACAGCCTGCCGTTCGTCCTGCTTTCTTCGCTACGGAATTTGGCGTAATCCATGAAATGAATGGAATATTCCAAAACGCGAGAATGATGAATTACGGAGTGGATGACCACCTGGTGAGCGCTCAATAGGAAAATGCAATGAGATGCGTAGAGTATGTAATATAATGAGGATTAGGTTGATTTTGCATGTAACACTGCAAATTTATTTATTTAATTTTTAAAATTACAGTTTTTATCGTGTTTTCATTAAGAAAACAGCTATTTATTCCTCTCTTTTTTTGCAGGGATTTCATAATGTTCACACTTTCCGTCGGAGGACCCCCCCACTGTCTCCTGATTATAATTTGCCTTCTAACGAACCTCTTGACGCCCTACTACCTACTGACATGTCTTCGGACGACGATGAAGATATTGAGGGGGAAGATTTTTCCCGTAGCATATCTGCATCTCCATTTGAATCTGGATTTCCTAATGCTCATTCCAACTTTCCTATTCCACCTGTGGTGACTCCCCCCACTTCCTGTGCTGGGAGCATGAACCATGTTAATCATAACCGTGGACGTTTTTGTCCTTTCGCACCATCGCACACCCGCACGACGAACATTCAGAATCAAAATGCTTCAACCGGTGGTTCTAGCCCGTACCCTCCATGTTATTCCATAAATGGCACGGAAGTAACAACAAATGAGCAAAGGTTTGGATACACTGGGCATGTTTATGGCGAACCCTTGGCACATCTTCTCCCCCAGGCTACACACACCAACAATTACAGTAATACATTTATAATAGCAAACACATTCCTTGCATGTGTATTGTGCTTATACAGATATGTTATACTTTGTTTTTTTTACTAATTAGCTCATTCAATAATGAGACAGCGGCAACAACTCGACGGAGGGTGTCCACCGCCGCCGCCAGCTCATCAACGTTCAAGTTCGAATGGATTTTTTTCCTTAAGACAGCCACAACTTTCTCAACCGTCGTCTTCGCATATGCCACCAAATGTAAATGTAACTTTCCGTGTTGGCAATCCTAATCGTCCTCATTATGGTTTCGCTCCAATGATTTCACCTTCATCTCGGGACTTATTGTACACTCCAGCCCTTTCGATACCAATACCGATGCCAGCAGGATTATTTTCAGAAGTGCAGTATTTTCCATCACATCATCATCCAGTTTATGGATATAACAATCAGCTGCAACGGCCACCTCCGCTATTTACAGCAACCAGTCACCCTGTAGGATTGCCTGACAACTCCCGACAGCGTGATGCCCAGATGCCACGTACTTTTCCAACGTTTCCACCGGATGTAATTGGAAATACCAACAATGTAGCTAATAACTCGAGTTCGGCGGACACATATGGCCTAATGGAAAATTACACAAATACTGATAATCGGCGCCTCGGTCGACGAAGAAGGCTACAGAGCGAGCCTGAAAATAATAATCTTCAACAGTTTGACGAAGAAGATGAAGTGGAAATTATTGACGAAATTCACCAAGAAGAATCATCGGAGTCTTGGGAATTCCCACCTACTGACAATATCAACTACGGTGAAGGGAGATCTCATACTACGACTTTTGCAAGTGAGTTCCTTGAATTTACAATTTTCATTTCTAAACAGAATACCAGGAAATGGTTGGTATTTTAATGGAAAATATACTTCTTGTAATATTAATATGGTGTTAGATGACATGTATGATGCTTCCAACTTTAACGACGATACATATCCACATCCTCCTCGACGGCGACGAACAAACAATCATCGTGCCAGCCCATGCCATGTTGAAGGACATTTAAGTATCCCCATTGTCAATTCACCATCTACCCGGCGCCACAGTCATCGCCAACGGCGAGGACAGTACAATGTTCCGGTTGGTGCTTTAAATTAGTTATATTTCCATAAGCAGTGGACATGGTTGACTAATACATGGGTTGGTTGTTTGTTTGCAGGAATCCGGAGAATTTTAAAGTTGTCTCATAAAACGCTAGTCTATGCAAATTATTTGCCGTTTCAACTGTTGTGCCATTTAAAACTTACCTTCTAAATTTCATGTTCTCAAATCCTCAAACCTTTGCCACTCACTTCAAGTGTCTTTCTTGGAGCGACAAAGGTGCAGGTTATTGATGCGCCCAAATATTTAAAATAGATTGGCCTTGAAGTTTTTGTCGCTCCAGAAAAAAACAAACGTAAGTTTCCTATTTAAATTGGTGTTCATTGGAGTGGTGTTTCCAAAGTACAAGTGGCTTAAACATGGTGCCTTTATATAATTTTGTTACCTTTATAATATTACACCCAAAACCACCAACGTTTTGTGCTGTTAACTAAATAACCTACTATTAAGGAGAAATAGACCGCTCTTCATTTATTGTATCGTGTAATGTACTAGCCAGAAACATTTATTTTATGGATATCGAGTAGAGTTTCATCAAACTATATTATTGTATTTTTAAACTGGCAGCTTATTGAAATATGTTGCTGATGATAAAATGTTGCAATCATGTTATGTTACTCTACTGTTCCAGTGATATTATGAATCTTAACAACTGAGTCACCAATAATCAATGTTGTATTTTTCTAATCAGTAAGGTGTTCATTTACAATTAGCAATTAAGAATACTAAAGTTGGCAGGTTTGCTGTCGTCTACATACACTATAAAATACGTAAACAATATATTTGTAAGTGTATTATACACATGTAGTTACCTCAGATGAAATGTAATAATTTACGTAATACGTTTGTACCATTATTGTTGTAGTGAAAAAAAATCAATAAAAAACTATAAAAGACCAACAAATTCCTAACTTCATAATTTTCGGCTTTTTCCATAAGTTCATAATAACCAGCAACCATCTCTCTCTGCTTTTGTTTTTAGGGTAGGTTTTCTATAAGTAATCTAACTTTCGGCTTAAACATGATATACTAAATGAATTAAGATTCCAGCCATTCATTTTTATTATACAGCCTTATGATTATGATTCCAGCTATCCAAATCCGGTACTAAACAAGCTAACATGATAGATTTTTTTAAATCATTAATATTTGCAAATTACACATGTATATATAGACAATCAAATTGGCGAAGGCCTGTCTGCGCAAAGAATTAGCATCAAACACAATGGTAAATAACCAGAATAACCACTGTTAAACCAAAAATCAATATTATATCTCTTGCGTTAGTTAGTACTACTTTCGCCCTTCTAATTTGAATAAAAAATAACACCCTTCATAGCCAAAGCCAATGGGACATAAAACGTGATTATGTTGACATCGTCTTATGTTTTCATCTCTACATCTTCAGTGTCAAGTGTTCTCTATAAAGCATTCATGCCCATTTCTAGTACATCGCGGCGGCTGTGATAGGTAAACCAAACCATCCTCACCCTAATTCCGTGACCACCGTACGTTCACACTCTGGTTGTCGTGTAATGATCAACTTCTTACCTTACCGAAAGGCTACTCGTCGTTAATTATTAAGTCGGTCTTTGTTCTGCTCTTTGACCATTGCAAGAAAGAATAGTTTGTACGGCTTTGCTTTATTCGAAATATAATCTTGATTGTATGTAGACCACTAATAGTTTTGTCCTAAGTGGATCGTTTCAGAATACGTTTAAGTTACCATTTTGTCCATGCAGTTTTGACAACACAACTCGAAAATAGAAATGAAGAGCACTATTCTTCCGTCGGAGGTGGAAAAATTTGGAAAGTTGTCTGAAGATTGGTGGAATCTGGATGGCGGATTGCAAGCGTTACTTGCCATGAACTCTATCAGGTAATAGAAAGTAGAAATATGATTCTGGGCAAATATCTTTGACAAATACTATATTCATAAGAATTTTTGCAACATTGTCAGAGTTCCTTTCATCCAGGCTACAATTGATAGAAACATTCCAGGTAATATAATATTATTAATGCCTAACAAAGGTTCAGGGTGTGTGGTTCCTAGGTAAAAAACGTATCCTGGACATTGGCTGTGGGGCAGGCTTTCTATCAGAGGGGTTAGCATCTGCTTTCCAATCATTAGGTTGGACTGACTTTGAGGTTGAGATCATCGGGATAGAACCTGCTAAGGATTGTGTAGTAGCAGCAACGAACCACTTGCCTGAAGTCCTGAAAGGCAAGGTTTCCTACATTTGCGACACTATAGAAAATTACGTGGTTGCTAATCCTTTGGCGCAGTTTGATACAGTGGTAATGAGTGAGGTAGAGACTTTCTTAAGTATGGATTACAAAGGGCCATAGGACAACAATTTAACATTTTATTGTCAATCAGGTGATTGAGCATGTCGAAAACCCAGTAGACTTTCTCAAGTATGGAGTTAGTGTTGTAAAGGTATATAGGATAACAACTTAACATTTTATTGTCAATCAGAAATATGCATCATGAACGTTTTCAGCCAGGGGGATCGATAATTCTGACAACGCCAGGGAAAACCATTCTTTCTTGGATGGGGGTGATTGTATTTGGAGAATACATTGCGCGACTTGTCCCCGTTGGAACGCATGAGTATAAGAAATTCATTGCAATCAATAAAACAAAGGAAATGTTTAGAGAAAGTGAGAATCAAATATTTATTTTAACAAGTTCTAAAGGAGGGTTTTTATTATGTTTATGTGTTCAATTTTTACTAGATGGGTGTGAAATAAAGGAGACTCGAGGTGCCTTATACAACCCATTTAAAAAGTCTTGGTCGTGGAATAATTTTGGCAAACCGTTTTGTTACGGAATTCACGCTGTGAAAACGCCTTAAACGGAAGAATTGAATTCTTGAGCATTGTTGAAACATATACTAACAGAAACAGATTGATTTCTATTATTTCTTTGCACACCATTATCGGTACTGAAGCTTTTAATATGACCAACAAGTAGGATACTCATTCATGTATCTATTGCAATGGAACCGTGGATTTTATGTTAGGGAAAGATTTTATACAGAATTTGTGTGCCTTTTATGATTCTGTCCCTTTTCATAATATGTATTTACTACTTGCTAAACTTACAACTGAAACATGGCAAAACGTTCAAATAAATCCTTGTACATATTTTCGTTTTTCTAACCATGAACTTGATCTGTGAAGATGCTTGTTACGATTAGAATGTATTTTAACTTAATTACTTTTTGAATAAAGAGAAAACGAGTACTATTAACTTTATATGCAAGAGTGAACTTAAATTACCACAATCAAATGTTTAGGTAACCTATTCCTTTTAGTGGTCAAGTTGCATGTGATTCAAGATTCACACCGGGATGCCATTCGACAGTATACACTTTCGAGAAAAATTCCGTCTAGGATTCTTCAATAAAAAGCAATTGTCATTATAGCAATAAAAATCACCATACTGCCATTTCATGCATGTTACATTACAAAATTGACAATGGTAGTAAAACGATTGCCGCGATTAATTACTGAAGAAAAGACTGGATTTCTATTCTTCCACTTTGGTTCTAAAGACGTGGTGCCTAGTTTATTGATATCGAGAGTTTTCGATTGATACGAGTTCAGTACAAGCAATATATCTTCGTGTGTCTGTTCTGAATGTCGGATGATGGTTTCAGCGTCATCCATCCGTCAACTACGATTTGATGGGTTGATAGCCTATAGAAATCTGTTGCAATTATTGTAACGAATTAAAAATTGAAATTAAGAAATCATTACTTTTTTGTCTGACTACCTAGTTTCAGCGTTAT
>JAQIWQ010001698.1:0-10021 GCA_034695825.1 Folsomia inoculata
CAGACAGACAGACGGACAGACGGACGGACGGACAGACAGACAGAGCATTCACATAAAGCATCTTCGATACTTAATAAAGATGAATTTTTGTTAGTGTCACTGTTAACTGAAATTACGGATGGAGTTAAGAATGGTTTGGTTAACAGGTACGAAGGCATTTGGTCACTTGCAGAAATAATAAAGTGTCTACTGCAATATCATAGAGCCTCTGATGACAAACTTGTAGAATTGATTGATATTCTAAAAGGATTAGTAAGTAATGACAATGAAAATGACTTGCTTAAAAGAAAGATGTACAATGTAAAATTTGCTAATATTTTTGAAGGGGTGTCAAATAGTAGGCTTCTTCTCTTTTTGCATTTGCAAAAGTATGGATTGCATTTGCCAAGGCTTAAAAGGGTATTACGTTCAGCTTCCGTTGAACAAGTTGTTGCTATCGGTAATAATATCATTGGAAACCATAAAGAAGGGTTTATTAATAAATCTGATTCGTTCTTGACAATCAAATATGTTGTAAGGTCACTTATTAAATACGGTAAAAAGGCCAAGTGAACAGAGATATTATTTAAAACTCTCGATATCGAACAATGTCCATCATCTGATGGAAATCTAAATCATTCATTATTTGAGAAGGTGCAGTTAACAGTCGTTGATGCAGACGACATTAATATTGCCATCGCAACATTTATGAACCTGCTAAAATTTATCGATGAAGATGACCCCCGAGGGTTCTTGTACCCAAGCATTATACTGCGCCAAATATTAGAAATACTCACACGAAAACAATCTAATATAAAATTGTTAGCTTTGTGCTATGAAATTTATAATTTTCGTTTTGATTGGAACGAATTACATCTGTGTTGGACATTCATTCAAATTTTAAATTGTCTTGTGGCAATGAATAAGAACGAAATTGCAGAAAAGTTCATTAGGAGTATAATTAAAGAAACTGAAACAGACAATGAATGTTTGTGGTACTATAAAGCCTGTTGGTTCATAGTTTTCGGGACGTATTATGAAGCACAATTGGATATTAATGCGATTTAGGTATGCAGAAAGTGAAAGACTGTGTCAAACGGTTGAATGTTTTCGAAACCTCATTGAAAAACAACACTAATTGACAAAATTATTTGTTTATTCGTATTATTTGATTGTTCAGTTTTCGGTTATTTACAGTGTACTAAGTTGTGTGGTGTTTAATTCTAAAACGAGGTGCTACACCTTTGTATTAGATCCCCTCTACTCGAAACATTCGCGTACCTGTACAGCCTAAATTACGCATCGTTCCCGGGTAAAAACTAAAGACACATAGGTCGCTCACGTATGTGATCCAATGTGCTTGAATTCATGGACCTTGAATCACTACCCTGTGGGGTTCCTCAGCACATGAAAGGCCTGAATGGCAATAAATGCATAATAAATTATAAATCATAGTTCGTGTAGGAAAAAATCAACTCACGATTACGTAAAAACTAGATTTGGTTAGTTGCAGATGTGTCATGCCCTAGTTGTCGATTTGTTTTAATAAAATATAAACTTCGTTAGCTACGAAACTGCAAGCCAATTTGGTGGGTAGGTATGTATTCATCACATTCACTGTCAGTCAAACGCAGTTATTGAACATGTATACAATTAATTTTATTACAATGCATATAATATAATAATTAAAAAGGAGTCTTGGCTAACAAATATTGTAAATCAAGGCAAAAAGTTTTAAGAATTTCAACTTGAGAAATGTTGTTGTATTTTCACATTATGCATTTACATTTGGGCAATTCAGTCCTTATGGGACATGGAGTGCATCCTGTAATCAATTAACGCAAGCAAATATAGACTACATTTCAAATGCATGTTATTGCCGTTTAATCTCAAACTGATAAGATTGCAGAACAATTTAGTGGTCACTTGGAACATGGTCACTTTCTTGACTCATTGTCAGTGATTTTTTATTGATTGTGTTGAAATAAAGAATCACGATTAAGAATGGACGATAAAAATTTGGTATGAAATACCTTACATCTCTTGAATTGCATTTGATTTGAGAATTTTCTCAAATCAAATGCAATTCAACCGTGGGACTGTGAGTCTAGCTGGACGGTGTGTACAAAATTACAAAAACTCAACACACAAATAATGGTTACTTTTAATACATTTTTATTAGGTATCGGTAAATTCTGGGAAGATATGAGTTCTTAATAATTTTTTTATTTCGTAAGCTGAGGCTGAGGGTGGTATTTTATGTACCACTTTTTACGATTAATCCCTGGTTTTAGTCTAAGGAAGGTCAATATACCAAATACCGTCATAATCAACCCCATAATATGTTGTAAAATCGTATGACCACCCCCCAAAGAAATAAATTCTGTTTAAACTAGACACGAATACTGCACTTGATCCAACAAACATCATGTTACCCCTGACTGGGAAATTGTTTACGGATATCACTATATTCTCCAAGTTTTTCGGGTTGAGCTGAATAATTGAATCACTCTGAATTCCTTGAGATGGGCCATCATATCCACCAATGACGTAGGCATAATTTCCATCCCAGACTGCAGTCGTGGGATAAATGAGCCTTGGAAAGGTTTGAGGGCCAAGGGTGGATTGCAAGGTGGAAATATTTACCTTGGTAACCGAGAAGAATTCAGGGAGAGTTCCAGACGGATTTCCAAATATGATTGCCGACCCATTTCCATCAGAGACTCCTGCAGCATATGCACATCCCCTTGGAAGACTCCCAACCCTTGAAGTTGTCAAATTTGCAGTGTTGAAGCCAACAATTGCTGTAGTATCCAACTGACCACCAAAGATGTAGACATTGTCAGGGTTCCCGACATCTTCTACGGCTGCACTGTATAAATTGGCTCGAGGAAGGTTTCCAACATTCAGAACCACATCACTGTTTGGAGAGAACTTGTAAATTTCGGCAGAGTAGCCAGAATTATATCCACCATGGTAATAAACGTTGCCATATTTATCAGATAGGGCCGTACCACCGTCCGTCCGTTTGGGAAGGGAGGCAACCACCTTGATTGTGTCGGATGCTATAGAGTACTGCAAGACTTCGTCAAGTGCACCAGGTCCACTTCCGAATCCTCCGAAAATGTAGATGGAATCAAATCCGTCGAATGTTGCAGCGGTAAATCTTCTGGCAGTTGGTAGGACTGCGTTGACTTGCACAGCTGTAAGTTGTTGTTGGGAGGAGACAACATTGAAGAAGGGGGAGAACAGTAGAAGCAGTGGTTGAAGGTAGAAGAAACGCATTTTAAAGAAGGAAGGAAACTTGTGGAGTACTGAATGCTTCTGGTACGAATGTGGCCGTTTGAGTAATTGCAATTGAGAGTCAAGTTGGTCCAATGAATGTTACAATTGCAAACCACTTGAAACACACCGATAAGGAATGAACAATGCAAAAATGTCAGACTATATTAAAATGTTGGATATTGTCGTTATCAGATTGAAATGAAATGCATTTGTAATACTGTGAGTATAACAATTAACCATTAATTTACAAAGCAATATTGCTAAAGTATATTATCATTCCTTTCATTGGGATTAATTACGTTTATGTATGTATTAAATATGATAAATATTTTATACCCAAACAAATGGTATTGTGGTTATAAGCCCCACCGATACCATGCCAATGATCTATCTGGAGGTCACTACAGTCAAAGTTATGTTTCTTAAAGAATCATCAACACAGAAATGGGAAGGTGTCCTCTTTGTGTTTCTATAAGATAAGACCTGATGTTCTAAGGAAATTGAAGGTCCTATTTTCTATTTGACAAAGTTTCTTACAACCAGAACTGTCTTTAAGCCCAAAGCCGGGTTAAAATATTATTAATGGATTCGGTGATTACATTTCAATTTCAGTTGCACCTTTTAGTGAGATGACACAAACTACGTCCAGTTCATTCCCCACTTTATTGGATCGATTGGAACCCAAGGAACACATTGCACATAGGAGGTGTGCTTTTACGAGTCCTCGTAAATAATTAGTAATTATGCAAAACTTTGGATGATTTTGGCCCGAGTTTCAAGTTCAACCATTATCTAATTGCTTTATTTACAGACTTTATTCAGTTTTAAATGGTAATACATGTAATACATAAAAATTCTTTTAATGACTTTCTTTATTTACACTGTGTCAACGTTAAATTAAAATAAAGTTATATTACCGTTATTCCTTTGAATACATTTTAAATGTTATAATCATTAAATAAATCAAAGTGCAACACTCTGTAACAATAAGATATGAGTATATTCTTTGGTAAAATTTATATTATCACAACTTTCTCAATCAAAATCACCTAAAACTAATTATTCATATCGAAATATCAAAGCAAAACAATCTTATTCTATTTTCCGTCAAAATTATGCAACTACACAAATCGAGTAACATGTACAAAGTCTCCTTATCATAAATATTTACACTTTTTCCCCACGAGTAATGTCTTTGATTTGCGAAGAGGATGAAATATTATTTTTGGAATCCAGCAACCGTCTTTCACCATCCGAACCCAAAACTGAATAACCACGAGGAAAAGGCTTTTTCGTCGGGACTGGTATTAATATTGATTCTGAGACTAAATGAATACTGCTAATTATTAAATCAGATAGCTGAGGTAACACCACACGTGTAAAACACCTAACTCTTTCCTTAAAATTTAACTGATCCAGCCCTGCGTGGTAACTCAGCTTAATAATTTAAGGGAGTCACATTGCCAAAGCGTAGAATGTCATTCATACAAAATATCTTTGTATGATTGCACGCGACACTTGTTTTGTGTACATGAGACAGGTTAACCTTGTCTGGTATACATACACTCGCACGCAAGAGTATGTAGTATGGTCATCTTCCTTACAGTTTTAATGTAATTTTAAGCAAATTTTGTTTAATTTTTATGCATACACTATCCAAAGTACATACACAATAACAATAAAACATGTCAAACTGAATCCAAGTAGAAAAATGACTGTGTGGAATATGTCATTGTTAAGCATTTGTTTCAAATGCTTTATAAGAATGCTTTGTATGTATGTCTGTTGCCCTCTGACTTTGCATCATTCAATATTTCACAATTTTATTTACGTTAATCCACTACTTAAATCATAATTTAGCCCAAATTCGTTAATGAACCCTGTGGGTCGACCCTGAAGGTTTTTTCTGTCATAGGGGTCCCATGGCAACCATCCTAACTATCATTGTGGTCAATCCTCATTGTATTTTCAACCTTTTTTCAAACATAACTTTTCCATTGTGACCTACGACGTGACATGACCTAAGCAAGTGACATGACATGACATGACTTTATCCTTACTACAGTGACCTTATCCGTAGGTTTTTCACCCGTCACTTCCAAAGGGGCTTTGTCCTGCAGAGTGCTAGTGGCCTCCGGAACATTACTTTGACCCCAGTCACCGACAAGGCGGCACTTTGACCTATAATGGCGTCAGTGACCACCAGTGACCTATAAAAACGTTATTTTGCACCTTTTGACCCCGGTGAGCTTCAGAAGTGGCACCTAGTGCCCCATGACCCCAGTAATGTATATTGATCATTTACAATATCACCTGGCTTGCAACAGAAATGTCAGGATTTTCCAAACACTTGAGCACATCCGTTTACCAGGTTTATTATGATACTGGTCACTAAACTATGTTAATTAATGTCATACCATAATGATCTTGTCTTCTTGGAAAGATGAGTTCCAACCATGAGTATGATGCAATGTCAAACTCCAAAGCGATCACTTCTTTAAGGAATATTATACAGAATACGTATAAATAGCATTAACATTAGCATTAAAATTGAATTAAAATGACATGGACAATTTCCTAACCTTACAGAGTGATACAAGTTGAATTGTATGCAGTAAGGAAATGCAAATTTAAGTAGATATTCGGCAGAATGTACAAGTCAAACGATTACAAGTTACTTGAGCAATAATTGGGATTGGACATGTGACTTTTGTGGCAGGCAGGCAGGCAGACTTACTTTTTGGACATTTCTGTTAAAGGCCATTTACTTTTGGGGATTATAAATCATTCATGTCGCATAAATTATGGTAGAAATGATTGCAGTAAGTTGGGAATGTGTAAAAATTGCTAAACATTTCCCTTGTTTATTGTCATATACATGGTCATAATATCTTTGCTTCATTTTTATACTGGTTTGCTGGAGTGCATAAGTACGTACGTATACGAGCACATGCAAGTATATTTAAGAAGAATATGGAAAGAATAAACAGGGAAACATTTACAATTCTTCCGTGGTATATAAAAGGATACAATATTTTAGATTAGTTCAGTTTACTTATATGATTGAGATGAATTATGGAAACTTGTAAGGTAAATTTCAATCCCGTTGAATATTGTGGTCGAAATTAAAAGAATCGTATTAATTTTCAGTTTCTGACATTATTGGCACTACTGCTAGTGAGTGCAACTAGTGGCGTGGTTGTGGGACAGAGTTCTGGAAATGCAGAGGTTTGTTGGGCTGGTGCAAATTAGTGCGAATTTAGTAGAGTGGAAACTTATTCAATTAATTCAATTTATGTAGGGTGAACACGAGCCAGGAGAGCCATTTGATTTCCGGTACGCCGTAAATGACGATATAGGAAATGATTTTTCCCATAAGGCACAAAGCGATGGAGACGTAGTAAAGGGAGAATACAGGACCCTACTACCAGATGGGAGGTTGCAAATTGTCCGATATGTTGCAGACTGGAAGAATGGATATAATGCGGAAGTTACTTATGAAGAGGGCTATAAAAACGATACCAACAACGATGGTACCGGTATCACGCCCCCGCCCAAGGTAACCACAAAGGCACCAGTGGTCACGACCACAAGGGCACCAGTTGTGGTTACGACAACGAAACCAGTTGTGACCACCACTAAATCAGGGTACGAAACATAGATATGGATAGCTAATTTGGGTGGTAACTAATTTTTATGGGTGATGCAATGTCTTTATTTAGTTATGTCTATACACCACCAACAACTGTTCCTACAACAACAAGGGCACCTACACAGTCCACACCGTATGTCGATTGAATAATATCTCGAGTTATACCTACAAACAAATTAGATAATATGTTTATTTTAGGAGCAATACATATCTACCACCTCGTGAAGTCACAACACCAACAACGCGGAAACCAACGACTACAACAAGAACTACAACAACCACCAGGCCGACCACCACTACCACTCGGACAACAACCACCACCAGGCCGACCACTACCACCACTCGGACCACAACGACGCGTCGACCAATCACAACCACAACCACCAGGCCTACTACCACCACCACTCGGACCACAACGACGCGTCGACCAATCACAACCACAACCACCAGGCCGACCACTACCACCACTCGGACCACAACGACTCGTCGACCCATCACAACCACTCGAACAAGCACAGTTAGAGCTATTACTGAACCGTCTACTCCCTCGTAAGACCTTTTAAAATGTCCATCAAATAACTTTGCTAAATCTTCATCTGATGACACATTTAATCATTTCAGCAATACATATCTTCCCCCTAAACTCCCACCCCCGACCACAACCACTACGACAACGACAACACCCCGTACAACGACGTCAAGAGGGTAAATATTATGTTATGATTTGAGCGGAACTACAATTTAAATTTAACTACATTTCCAAATTATTGGCACATTGTTATAAATTTTGCTAATGAGACTTAATATTTGCAGCTACAATTATCCAAAACCCAACCCGGCTTTCTTCTACTCTTAAAAAACAAGCAAAAGGACACCACATAAGAACAACCGATTCGAAGTGGACTTGTTAAACGGAATGACTTACTGATAAAAGGATGCACCTTCAATGTTTGCAATGCGAGATTGCAATAATGACAATAGCCATGGCTGCCAAATGTTTGTTAATGTTTGTCAGTCAGAATTGGCACTACACGAAGAAGAATATACTGCAAAAGTGATTCAGATTTTGCACGGATTAATAAATACAATTAATTACATCAATTTGGATCTCTTACGCCTGACTGACTATACAACTATATAATAAAGTATTGAAAGCAGAAATATTTAATGTTACTCGTTCTAATATGCACATACTTATATAAACAGTAATTGTTTTGTAATTTAAATCCACACTAAACTCTTACGCAGACGATTAAGAGTTTACTAAATTAACTTTACCAGACTATCAAATTAATTACATGTACTTTATTCAATCAACTTTAATTTCATACTTTATGATTGATTTACCCCGAGGGTTTTGAACTTCTATAATCATTGATACATTTGGCAATATCAATCAGTTAATAATGAGTTTAAGAATAACTCAAAACTTGTTCCACTACCAGCTTGCTAAATGTCAATCTTTTTTTGAGTTGGAATGTTTTAATAACCTTTCAGACTACCCGTCATTATCTTTTTATTAGGGTTATCTAGGGTTTATAAATATAGACTTGAGAAATCAAAGAAAAGCGAATTATCTTGAAGGAACCTCTTTTTATTCTATGCACAATTACTCGTTACTTTCATGATGATGCATATTACATCAATCATTATAGCTTGTGCTTTTTCGTTTTCCTGCAGACTATATTATATTGTTGGTACACATTGCTCAACAATTTCCACTAAAGTACATTACACAAACATTGAAATACTGCATTACTCTACCCAGTGATGGTAATTGATTGCGAAAATGCACCTGCTGACATTAAGATCCGATTACTAAATACCTCCGGCACAAGGCCAAAATTTGGCAAAGGCAAGATCTGGAGAAAAAGGGACTTGCAACTTTTTAAAGCACCTTCCTCGCCTTACCTTTTTCGTAAAAATAATGTATTACTTTCACTGCCGTGTTTCTTGCGCGTACCACTGATGTGGGAGTCTGGCAAAAATATTAGCAAAATGCAGTCGCCCTATTTAAATGATAAACCAATTAATATGCCTTGTTTCTAATATTTTTAAAAAGTTCCCAAAGAAATTTGGTAACAATTTTCATTCTACTCTTTAAAACTTTGATAATGCTAATGAAAATAAAGTTTTGTATTTAAACTGGTCGTATGCTGAGGTTAGACCAAAGGAATTCATTAACTGTCAAGAATAAACACCAGTTCCCACAGATATCTTGCTAATGACAGGAAACTTATTTACAGGGTTATCAAAATGCAAACACTGAACCGGCAATGATTGTCTTTGTACTGATCCCTAACTCATCCCTAACTATGTAATACACTGTTATGCAATTAGGAATACATTGTAGGTGACCCATTTGAAGTATAAAATACTGAAAACTGGAGTAAATTTTTGACCTAAAATTTAAAAGTGGGTTAGATATATGACATTTGACTAATTGATAGATTGGAGACATTACACACTGCATTTCCTGCATACATCGTTATAAAAGTTTAAGCTGGAATTACCAGACGGTCATTACTTGTTTGTTGTTTGCAACAAAATATTTCAAAATTTTAATTATTACTCGTTGGTTTAAAAATGAAGGTGGGTAAACCAGTGGAAAATGTGGTCAATTTGTACGTAGCATTTCTGCTGCTAAGGGCAATTCATCTTTCTCACGGATTTGCCATTATGGAGACTACGGATGTCAGCTATGTAAGCCGTAAATTCTATAATATACTGTCTTTATTGGTTTATAATGTAATTATAAATCTTGGGCAAGGTTCAAGAATCAAGGGACGGATTACATCAAATTATAAATGGGGTGAGAAGCCCAAGGACTTTATCCCTTGCAGTGAAGATTAAGGGGAAATGGTTTTTGAAAGGGCTGCTAACCAAAATATTCAAACCAGTAAAGTTACCAACTGTACCACCAAAACCTACGACGGTACCTACAACTGCAACTACTCAAGAGCCAATTCTGCTGGATCCTATAACCTTTCCGACAGCAGACCCAAATCCGGTGACATTTCAAACACTTCCGCAGGAACCTGTAACGTTTCCAACAGCTGACCCGGATCCGGTGACATTTCCCACACTACCGCAGGAACCTGTAAC
>JAQIWQ010001699.1:0-10020 GCA_034695825.1 Folsomia inoculata
AATGTAGATTAATCCGGCCTTATTTAGCCGAATTTTCCAAGCCATATTTGGCTGCTATGAAGCTTTATTAATCCTACCCAGCTAAATTAAGCCCGGCTAAATTTTACACAAATTCGGCTAAATTTGACGGAGTATCCCTGACTGTAGTATGCATATTATATCCTTCGTTTATGGCACATGAAGAACACATCACTGCACTTGTGCACTTCTTGGGCAATAAATATTTTAATGCACCTCCGTCCAGAGCCAGGCCACATTAGAAATTTTGTTCATGACAAGTTATCATCAAATGTCACATCAAAACAAAGTAATGGAATGAAATGGAATGCATATAGTACAGCGGTTTCGATATATACATACTTGAAATTTTCCAGAATTCCACAAAAACCACCAGCAAAAGCCACAGAATTTCAAATCACAAACATTTTAGCAAAATACACTACTCACTTACTTTCAAATGTTATTATTGAAATAGTCAACTGAAAACCGTAACGTATGCAAGCCGAAAAAAACGTAATGTTAGAAGTTTGAACTTGAAAAGAGATTATAAGAAAGGACCTAAGAAACCAACTAAGATAATAGTTAACAAGAGCAAGTTATGTTATGAAATTCAATATGAAATGTCTCCCAATTGGCTAATAACACAAACACGAGTGCATGGAATTGTCTATAGAAAATCGAAAATGGTTTCCAGTTACATATGGTATCGTATCGATGAAACCAGACCGTGTCAACTGTGTCCCAATCCTCATTAAACCCTCTCTTCAAATATTTGAGCCATACCTTAAGTGGTCTTTTTCCTACATGTCAAGTCAAACCAACAACAACGGTGACCTGCACTTGTGTAAAGACAGCTATAAATTCTGAGCAAGTGTACAGTAAAGGATTGCTTGGGTTGGGTCTGGTTGGAAAAAGGTTCAAAATCAAAATCAAGGTAAATTGAACTCTAAGCAAAAGCACAAATGACTACTTTACAAATACATACAATATTGAGCAACAATCCTTGTTGGACTGTGTTGTTGGATTAGTTGGATAATTCTTTCTTGTCCAGACCAATGTAGGCGTTGAATTGTACTGTCGATGTCGAGTCAAACTAAACCAAACCAATAACCGATCGTCTATTCTAAACTTCACAAAATAAAAGAAAGAATTCTTACTTTACAATCATATCTAAAACCTCAAGCCGGGTCTAACTGTCTGACTGGATAACGGTAAATAATGTAGGCCTGCTCTAACTAGGCCTAAGAAAGGATCCTTTAGGTTGCAGGATTATGGATTATAGAAGGGTCAGAGAGTCACTACAACTGTGATTCATACATGATGACAACATGTTTGCATATCAATCAATGAAATGTCCTTCATGATCAATAAATTAATAAACAACAAAGAACAATATAATCTTCATGTCTATAGGGCGTTTGATTACGAACCTTTCATACTTAGGTCATAGGTAAATATCTACATAACTATTAGAACGATATTATTTAAGAATTCATCAGAGTACTCCCTCCTCTTTCCCAAAATATGTAAATACAGTAAAGCATTGCATGTTTCTAATTACTAAAATTAATTACATGCTTTCCCTGTCCCTAGTATACCCATACCCACAATTATTTTAATCAAGATAAAGATAATGTCACGAATGTATAAAGACCGATATATTTTTCAACTATTAATTATTGATAATTGCAGACATTTTGATAGAAAGCAAAGAGAAAGTCAATTGCTTACTTGAATCAGAATAGTCCTCCATGTGTTTTGTTCTATTTGTGTAGTTTCTGCTTCGTCAACCAATTATTCTTAACACAACTATGGTTCCAATAGGAAATACCAAATTCGCGTCATTGTTCTCTTAATGTTTTGGGTTGTCTGTCCTTTTAGTATTTACATAACTTTTATGTTTTATACACCACCAACCACGGCAAATAGTTTAAATCAAAATCCAATAAATACCACCACAATTTTATTTGTAAATATTAAACTTGATAAGATTTGTTATTTGTGATTCTGATTGCACAACAGCTTCAAAACTTTAATCTTTGAGCTTGGTTCCAGCAGTTAGTCCAGGCCAGTAGCACTTGCTTAATATTTTATTTATTACTGACTGTCCTTTAGATCATAGATTGCTTATTTAATTCCTTTTTACGTTTACTATTTTGCACAATTTCCAACAAACTTTTGATTATTTTGATACTTTGACTTGTATTATGATTGATCCACTTTTACTTTCTTTAATTTTGTTGATAAATATTCTTGTTCATCAACTTACTTACTCCATCCGACCTGACCCACCTGACACCACCAAACTAAACCAAACTATTTAAAAATTCTGTTAAATTGGTGACTGTTTATAATTTTACAACACTTTTTCCCCATGAAGAAGTTGGTGGGGATTTTATTTGCCTCTTGTGCTCTGACTTTGACTCGTCCAGTCCAGCAGTGTGAGTGTCTTGTCCTAGATTTATGTGTTGATTGATGTCACTGACTTGAATTAACATGTAGCCTTTCCTGGATGGCCTGGATATGGATATATTGGAGTGAGTGAACGGGTGGGAGATGAGGAATTCGGAGGATTTGAATTTGAGAGGAAAAGACAAGGCCTTGCAGTGGAGTACGTACTTTACTTTATAAGAGTAACCGAGTCGAGTGTTGGCAAGCCGAGTATGCAATTCTCTACTAAAAAGTTAAAAAAAAGTCTTGTTAAAATGTAAATGGAGGGGTTCCGCACCAATATGTGCCACTGCCTGCCTGCCTGGCCTGCCTACCACATGCTATGATGCTGATATTACTAGTAATACAAGGTTTTCTTTCAAAAACCAGACGATTTGTACCTTTATACTTTTCTACGTTTCTTTAAGAGGATGTTCATTCAAATTGTATAATATCTACTTTTGAAGAGAGAGAGTCTCTACAATAATTTGGTGAGGCGGTAAGTAAGGTCAGAGGTGATGTTATATCTAAGAAAGAATCCAAATCACAATCAGACAACTAATTTAAACATGCTTATCTGCTTGTAGTTTTAATTTTAAAGGAGAAACATTTTAACAAATCCAGTTAACGAAATCAGGTATTTAATAGGTTTGGGTAGGAAACCTAGTTTTTATGTATTGATGAATTTGTTTAATTAAGATGAGATGAGATAAATGCAGATTAAGAAATTGACACAGTGCATGGTACACCCCGAACATTCACCCGTATCATATGTTCATGATGACGGTGGTGTAAGTAGTATCACAACATATACAATGGAAATAGGGTCAATGGCTCCTCAACTACTGGCGGAGTACGAAGGAACTCGCAATAGTTGGGACAGGTGTCAGGGGCGGCAGTGTCATAAGCCTAATACGAAAGTGTAGAGCACTAGAAATAAATGCTTGACCAACTTATCCTGGATCAATATGTTTTATGTTGGCAGATGGGATATAGAAATGATTTTGAAATTTTAGAGCATTTAGAGAGGGACGACGACGACTATGCCTTGAAGGAGAGGTATTGCATAAAAAACGGTGGAATTTCTGGTTCAACATTTATAACTTGTTCCAAGTATTCAATTTTTAAGCATCTTCATCATGACTCAATTAACAATACGCCTTTGATGAAATCTCGTATCTTGTATTAACAAGGTAGAAATGATTTTAGATGCTAAATACTTGAGGTAGTACTTGTATAAATTTAATTCTAATCGTTTTCATTTTCGAAACCTTGGGCAGAATTAGAAAGGCATCAAATTGCATAGTTGGTGCATAGTAGTAGTAATTAGGGTTGAAATTTCATGCTTTTTATTTATTTTACAATTATGTTACTCCCGAATGGTCATTATTGGTTTACATATGCATAAGCTCTGGCTTTCAGACTAGTAGTGATGCATATTTTGCTAAAATTGTTAATCCTCATTCATGGCGTGAATTTCACACCCAACAACAGTGCCCACCGGTGGAAATGTCAGGAAAGAAGGTTGAATGGAATATTGAAGAGTTGTTCTGGAGCATGTGTGGTGGCCACACGTTCAACAACATTTGCTTAAAGAAAGATATTGCGGCTTAGTTCAAGGTCAAACCGAACATGCGACGTAGAAAGGATGGTTTGAGTGAAAGTAAGATTGGAGAAAGTTGGAGGTGGCAATGCCTTCAACTCCTCACTTACAGCACATAATGAGAGATGGTTTAGGAATTATTTAGTTAATGAATCAGTTCATTCACTAACTTCATGCGAATGAACAATTTTGGCAATGTCAACTCAGCTCATGGAAATATCACAAACCCTGCATATTATACACAATAATACTAGTACTAGTACTGTGCATAGTCGAGGTTGCTGCTTTCACCATATTCACAATTTAGACTAGAGCTTGTCTTGCTTTCCCCAGTCCAGTTGGTTGGTTTTAGAAGAGAATAGACTATATGAAGGAGCACATGTTTCTTTATACTAATGCCAATGTCATTAAGAAAGGGGTGCTGATGTGCATACATATACTAGATTATGGAGTTATTGTTATGTTATATAGCTTACCCTCGGTATTAATCGTTGTAGAATGATTTCATAGTTCTGGCTGGAGCGACATTTGCACATAGAAATTTAATTCCTCCTGCATTAAAAATGTGATCGAGTGTAAATCAAGTGTAAAATGTTTTCGATAAAAAGATCTTTCACCCTGGTTTGTATGGTGGGGTGTATATTGCTGATTTCGGATTTGACTGGAATTCACAGACACTTGTTTGAGAAAGACTTTAAGAAAGAATTTTCATATCCCTTGGATGTCGGGGACTTTAAAACATTGGTCCTTCGATACAAGTGAGATTTTATTATCATTAAACATTTCATTGTTCTAAATTAGGTTTACATACATGTTAGAAACCACGAGCCAGTATCTCCGGAACCGATAAATGAGGTGGGATCGAATCTCATCTACTTATCGAAAGCAGATGCCGGCTGTTCTTCTATATCTTACCGTCTCATTATACTTATCAAGTCGAAACCAAGTCATTTCGAGAGGAGAGCAGCAATTCGGGAAACATGGGGTTATCCAAAAAGATTTTCAGATGTGCCAATAAAAACGGTGACCTTGATTTCTAATCTTATGTAGATATGAAGCATTCAGGATTCGGAAATGTTGTTTGGTTGGAATTGAAATTAGGTACTCAATTATTACAATGTTACAGGTATTTCTGTTGGGGTTCGAAAAGAATCTGGATGACCCTGTTCATGAGGGGCAGGAGAAAGTCGACACTTCTTCAATAGATGAAGCGATAGAACATGAGATTACAAAATTTAGTGACATCATTCAAGGAGATTTTCATGACACTGATCTTAATAGCACCATAAAAGTGCAAATGGGATTAAGATGGCTGGTGGAGATATGTCCCCAGTTTAGATACAGTTTCTTTGTGGCTGACGACATGTACGTTTCAATTAAAAACATTTTGAAGTTTGTTCGTCATCCGGCTGAATACCCGGTAAATATTGCAGACAATAGAACACAATAGTAAATAATGCTGATACTGATACATAATATGAATTGAACTTATCTTGCGTAGAATTACTGGGAAAATCAGAAAGAGTTGGATGATCGGAGAAATCATAAAAACTTTCACAACCGCATAACTCGATCCATTGTGGTTGACAATCACGAGTACAGAGGACTAAATCATTTAGCATCTGATGGTACTCATCCCCCAGAGAAGGCTGAGCAAATTAAAGCCCCAATGCCAAAAAAGCCAACGAAAGTTTGGAAAAACTCACCGATTGATTTTGACATCGATCTTGCTGAGGATGCCGTATTATATGCTGGGAATGTTGTGTTTGGTAAAACCCATCGCTACAAAGTCGGTTAGTGTTATTATATTTTATTGGTTCGTGTTTTGTGCCAAAGTGGTAATTACGTTTTCTATTTCATATTGTGTCGTAGGTACAAAATATTACTTAAATCTCGAAGAATATCCTTTCGACCAAATGCCACCATTCGTATCGTCCGAAGCAATTGTGTTATCAAAGTCCGCAGTAGTTGAGCTTCATTATGCATCATTTTACACCAAGTACTTGCGATTGGATGATGTATTTCTTGGCATCTGTGCCAAAAAGATGGGACTTGATCCATTTCATTCTAAATACTTTCAACTGGACCCTTCACTTGTTCATAATCCGTATGGTCAAAAGGATTTCAAATATGTGATTACTGCTAACAATTTTGATGACCCGGATGGACTTAAAAGATTTTGGAGCAGCCAGAAGGCTGTGGGTAACGCTTAATTTATAGATAAAAGTTAATTGACTAATTCCGTCCATTAAAATGAACAATTGTCTTATGTATGCGTACCTTTCACTGTATTAGACAACAATTTTGAAATTACATTCTAATTCTAACGTAAGTTTGTTGAGACCTATAGCGTGTCTACCGTTACAATGAAACCTTCCCTGTCAGTATAGTTCAAATAGTTGATATTTTTTTAAATTCGGGTTTCTTATATCTACTTTCGCGATACCAGGGACGAAGCATAGCCACGATGGCATTCTGTGGTTGATTACAATACTTTGATTTCACAGGCGTTCGGAAACCAAACCACAAACGAAATTGCCGTAATTTTGTCTTTACTGCATAACATGAACATTGTTAATTCTGAGTTAAAACTATCCCGGTGACTCGCACTGTGACTATTAAAAGCACTGATTCATGTATAATTTGTTAATGATTCATGATGTTATTATGTAGCGATTTAGGCTGTGGCCATCGTTTAAATGAATAAATTTGATTGATTGATTGATTCATGTGTAATCTTTAAAGATGATCAATTGGCAACAGTGATGGTGATGAGATTTTTAATGATAATACTTTGTCTCGGAAAGGTGTGTAATTTTTTGATAATACAAATATGATTTAGCATTATTCAATAATGACATGTTTTAACGCATTGACTTAATTTTCCATTGTAGGGTTTAGTTTATTCTCAAAATGTAGAATTTGATAACAACTATGTCGAGTTAATCACTCTCCTCATCGCCTCATTTTTAATGGCTTTATATCCATTTCATAACTTTCTCTGAGTAAGTGACTTATTATAGTGACTTGTTATAGTAGTATAGTTCCTACCACCATAAGCACGATAAGTATTTGGCCAAAATGAAGACGGGGTTTTTGCGAGATGCCTTTGAAGATTTAAAACAAGCAAACCCATCCCATACCAACAGAAAAGAAAAGCTCGCTGAACGAGTAGAAATGCTGGAGTTGGACTTGGTCCACATATACGATAGAATGACAGCCTTTTTAAAGCCTGGAAATGGTCATGCTGATGGGGGAAAAGAACAAGACGATGACGATGGTGCTGGGGATGATGACGAAGATGATGGTGACGGCGCTGGGGATGATGACGAAGATGATGACGATGGTGCTGGGGATGATGACGAAGATGATGGTGACGATGGTGCTGGGGATGATGACGTACATGATGACGATGGCGCTGGCGATTATGACGCTGATGATGACAATGAAGATGACCCTGACGACGATGGTGAGGACGACAAATTTGACATTTGCGATGATGACGTCGTGGCTAGTTCTTCGACTAAAGGCAGCAGTATAGAACTCCAGAGGATGTTACAAGTAAACAGCGACAACGGCCACTATGAAGAGTTACTCACACTCAGAGAATCTTTATTCTTCAATAAAGAAGATGATGCAGCAGCAGATGTAACTGCTCACATCGAACTGTTACAACGGGAAGCAGAGAAGGATGAAGACGATGATGCTAATAATGTAAGACTTGGCATTTGATGTTTTAAAGTTGTTGTTGGTGGTGGTGGGCAAGGGCAACCCGAAGTGTTCCTTCACCCAGTTCGCCCAACCTTTGTTCTCTCATTCATTGATTTCTTTTGCTTTGTAGGACAATGTCCAGATTGGACAAGATCTACATGACAAGAATACGGGAAGAAACAAAACCGTGTCGAGGCAGGCTACGGTTATGTCGACCTCCTCCGATGAATCGGAGTATGAAAATATGTCTACCACGCAGCTTAAGAAGTTGGTTGATGGAGGAGAATCATCACCATCATCAGAAAGGATGATTTATGACATTTTGGATCACAGACAGAGAAAATTGAAACCGCAATCTCCCCCCTCTTCTGATCACAATTCTTCTGATGATAGTGATAATAATGTAAGGCTCGTTGGCATTTAATGTTTCAAAATTATTGCTGTTGGTGGAGGTGGTGGTGGACCAACCGGAGTGTTCCTCCACCCAGTTGACCCAACCTTTTAAAATCTCTCATTAATTGATTTCTTTTTTATGTAGGACAATGACGGGACTGGTCATCAGCTTGATCAATCAACAGAGTTTCGTACCCCACCCAACTCTCCCACTGTTAAGACGGCGGCTAACATCCCCACCCCAGAGTTGAAGCGCAAACATGACGCAAAGGTTATGTCACCAGGAACAAGGCAACTATTTAACGCGCTCGCTAGCAAATATGACAAAGCAAAAAGAGTTTTATCATTCACTACAAAGAGGAAACAACATGCTATTTCAATCGTCAACAACAGTCCTGTTAAACAACACAAGCGTACATCCTCCTATTCGGCTGCAGAGGAGAAATCACAAGACAAAGTTGTAAGTCTTATATATTCATCACAACCAAAGTGACCCACCACCTAGTTTTTATTCTCCCTAAATGAATGTTTCTTATTTTTATGCAGAAAGCCGACTCTGATGGTCAACAACAGCAGAAGAAGAAGAAGAAGAAAACCCTGTCAAGGATGACTAAGGTTCCTTCCACTTCTACTGCAGCAAAAATCGCCCGGATGGTGGAGAGTTTGCTCACCCCTCCCAATGATGACATCTTAAACGCATGGGAGTGGAATGACAATACAGGAGAAGCCATTCTACCCGATCCAAACCAACGTAAGATAATCTGTGTTTTAACTTACGGTAAACAGTGGAAATCAAACAATTTTATTTTCAAATTGCAGCATGGAAGAGATTTGTCCCTCACTCCATGAAGAATAAGACGTTTGCTGAAACTCCTGCAGGGAAGGATTTCATACGTGGAATGGAGGATGGGAAAAAACAATCTTTCAATATCAAGACATCCCAAACTAACAAGGCGCGTGAAGTTTTGAGTTGGATTTATCAGGGTGACATAAAGAAGATTCAAATAAAGCGGGAAAAGAACCAATTGGTTGTAACAAAAACTTCGTCCCCTCTTCTCCCATATGACCCCCCTGGAGGAACCTACCCATTCCAGGAGTTAAGAATTTCAACTCAAGGGAAGAAACACTCAACTAAAGGTAAGAGTATTAACTACATCGTGTTTAATTCACTTGATACCTTATGTTTTTATTTTAATTAGAACTATTAAGGGACATCAACCTCAACGCTCAGCGGGGGTTTGTGGGTCCTGGGACGTTCTGCTGCCGTCACTCGCTTTGCAAAAATGTAGATCTCATGACTAAAAGTGCTGCAGTCCAGTGGGGTCCAGAACCAGATCAAGTTGTACACTGCAATCAGCGCCTAACCTGTGGAAATGCCGATCTAGTTTACATGATCCACTGTCAAGCGTGTCTGGATTTAGAACGTTTGTCTTCGTATATAGGGGAAACAAAACCAAAGGTTCTTGATAATAATCAATCACCATTCGACAAATAAATATATATAGGTCACTTTACTTTTAGGACGGTACAGCCCATCAAAGGATGCTCCATCATGTTCTTATTCATAACAATCAAACATTCCGCAAACAATTCTCTACCCATGTAGCAATGGATAATCATATCAAGACAGTTTTGCAAGAACCAGATGTTGACGAGATTGGGAGAGACACCTACGTACACTTTAATTTTGTGCATAAGCCTACTGATCGGAGATACACGTTTCTCCACGCAGGATTTGTGAAGGACGAGGCAAGACTTTTGTTCGAAAGGACTGCAATATCTACGTTTGGTGAGAACACCTACGATCCGGTGACCTGCAGCGGCCGTCTTAATCCTTGAAGGCTGGGTATGCTGCCAATGGACGTTAAATAGCATAAACCTTC
>JAQIWQ010001700.1:0-10019 GCA_034695825.1 Folsomia inoculata
AACTTTGTCCCATCGAGAAATTTGCCCACGTAATCCGTTGTTAGAATGTCATTCTCTTTTGAACGATAGCTGCAGTCTGAAGGTTGATAAAGCGTTTCGATCTCGACGCCTTTATCAACCCATTTCTTATTCTCCAAGCAATCGCCAAACCAAAGAGTCCTTCCCAACGCCAAGAATACCACCACTTGCAAAATGTCCAGGAGCATGTTCAATGCAATGTTTGTCTTTGTGCTATACGCAGTCTTGGAGTTGGACAACAATGAAATTAACTGTATGAATTAACCAAGTCGTAAAATTAATGCATTATTGTGTTATCGTACCCATTCTCCTTCCTTTGTACCAATTATGACCATGATAATATGAGTGGTAATTAATAATCTTCAGTTAAACCAAGCTTTACAAAATATGTTAACGAAATTAGAATACATTATACTGCAGTTAGTTTATTTCATGCATCAACCGAAATCATAAATACTTATTCTTATTTTATTGCAAATTATGAGTTGAACCCAATGAAAATATAACTTTCAATCTCACATCAACGTATTAGACCGATCCACAATGTATTTACTTAATAATATAATACCTTGAAGATAATATGAGTCATTCCACACATGATAATAGTAAAAAGTACACCATATTATTACTTGCAGCGTTTTTGGATCCATGTGATAACGCCATACGCTTCCAAAGATGAGAGAGCGATATACAAGAACCACAATCCTGAGACACAGTAAATAAAAATCATTCATTTTAATACTTGACACAATCGAGGAAGTCGACCTGGAAAAACTTAGGAATAATGAGACGCCTCATACCTACGAGAACGATTGAACTGAAAATCTTTGGTCCAACCGGTCCACCAAGTTCTGCCTTGCCAAACACTCGAAGGAAACGTCGTGCTAGCAATTAGCAACATTCAACATTGCATTATATTATTACTAGTAACATTATTACTAACCTGTAATAATAGTCACGGCCGCAATTGCAACGCCAGAGTAAATTAGGACCGAAAATCCCAAACTACCAGCTGGAACTTCATATCCTTTCGGTGTGTGCTTTACACGATGGTAAATAGAAGCCATTGTCCAAGGGACACCCAAACCCAAAAACACGTTAACTGAATTGCTCCCTGTCACGTTTCCGATGGCGTTGTCTGCACAGTCGTCATGTTTCGCAGCAGCCATCGACGCAAATGTATCTGGTAAAGAGGTCCCAAGTGCTACAAGGGTGATGGCTGAAACAGTCAAAATTAATTTATTGATTGATTGGGAGAGTATATAGTCACTATAATTTATGTATACCCGTGATAGTGGGTTTAAGACCTATTATGCACCCAAAGATTGTGGCAATATCTCCAATTATTGCAGTTAGACCTCCAATGATGACTAAGGAGATTATGAAACAAAGCCATCCTCCCCAATAGTTGGGTGGTGGTATAAACGCCAGCAACACCTTCCACGGAAAGGTTAACTAAAATAACATCTCAATCACGGTTCGCATAAAAAAGTTTAGAAAATACAAACATACAAAATGCATGAAATAGTCCATTCTTGATGGTGGTTCGTCATCGTCCCCCACTTTGAATGCTGCCACCAATTGTTGTCCGATTGTTGTGTGTCCTGATCCAATAATGTCCATTTCTTGTGCAGCCAACTCAACAACCTTGTTAACCGTTTCTTGGAATGCTGTACACCAAAAACACATTCACACAAAACATGGACAGTGAACTTGACATTTGTTTCACAAATGACCATCCAACCCACCCGTGTCATCCGAAATAGTGATACTCGTTTTTGTCATCTTTCCAAGAATTGCACGACCATCTGTCCCTGTCAGCTCTAAGTCAAATGTTTCTGATTCCTTACCCTCATTATTGTCAAGAAACAGAGGAATGTGAATCAGTTTGGATCTCTGAAATGATAATGATACAGTTTGCAAAGTTTATTTGTCTTGATGCAGTGCATTATATAATACCTCCGCATGTTTGAAGGATATCTTGCCCACCATCCCAGCGGGGTGCTAAAATAAAAATAGGACTTTACATGTGAATGTAGAATCATTTATCTAAAGAATGATCTCTATAACTTTAATTTCTAATAACCTTAACCCCCCCTTTAATATCAGGGACGGATATCCAGTGTGCTGCCACAACACCATCGGTTCCATGTGTTCTCAAAACCTCCACATCTACTTGCCGTGTTGTCTCACTCACCAATTGACCACGCTTCGCAAAAGCAAGAGTACCAGGTTCTGGTTGTGGAAATAATAATGAGGTCATATCCAGTAAAGTATGTTTTAAAAGGAGCTCTCTCAACTGTCATCATCCACAATGTTGATTTCCATTGTGTGGGTGGGTCCCAACATGGCGTCGTCTCGGCCTGGATCTTCCAGGTGCAACCGAAGAAAAAAGCTTTCATCTGCCTCAGCTTGGTTGTCGTCAACTATAATTACCTCAACTGTTCGTTCGTGTACAAAAGGCTCAAACACCACGATTTCATCCAACTTCTGATAGTCGTTCCCTACAGTATCGAATATACACAATAAACAGAACATCCAACCAAACCAAACAGTTAATTATTACACATATTATGTCGAATTATGCTTATAATCTTATGTACCTTCTTTTGCTGAACCCTCCACTGTCGTTACCCTGAGTCTGACTTCGTTATCCGCTCGACCAGTCCGATTGATGGCAACGGTGAGTGTGCCAAGATTTTCCGGAACAGAGTAGGCCGCAGCTTGGAAGTCAAAAACTGCTTTTTTGTGTAGTACATCTGGGCTCAAGTCCAAAATCTTGAGTTGACCTTCTGGCGTTTTCCTTTCGTAGTCATTGATTACATTGTAGACTTGTTGAAGCTTCTCATTCAGAATGGGCTAAATATCAGAATACCGTAGAATAAATTCTTATCGAGTGAACTGTCATTGACCGGACGTATTAATTATGACAGAGTATTAATTAGTTTATACCTGAATCTTGGCAGAACCCATCAACGCCCTACACGCTCCCATTCTGTACCACATCCTTGAGTGGCGTCGCGTCTGCACCAATCTAAGTCGTGCAAAAGAATAATTGAGACGTCTCACTCAACGCAAAAACGATTGAATTTATGACGATAAGACGCCGGCATTTAATACTTGTATGCAACCATTGACGCTGCTTCCTCATCTGAAAGAAAAATAAGCGGAGTATTTAACAATTAATTATTACCTAAACAGTTTTACATATTTTTACCCGTCAAATCTGCATTCTCTCTCATGTGCTTGTAGAAGTTAAGAAGAGCATTTTGGTTAATTTGACCATTAACATAGTACAGGGGATTATCCTCCGATGCTAGCTGGTCTGCAATGAGAATGTATTGTTGAAAATAAAAATGAAGACTGCTATTCTAATAATACCTGGGGTTGCGCTTTCTTCTTGTTCATCATCCATGATCTTTTGAATCTGGGAGGCTTTATCTACCAAAGACTTTCGGAGATTATTTTTGGGGTTTAGACAGAAACGATTGTCCGCCCACCAAGAAATCAATACTAGGACAGGAAAGCAAACTAGGGTGACACCTGCTTCCCACGGCTCAACAACGTTTGGAGATATTTTCTCAAGCACGACCCACAGCCAGATGTATGCAAACAGAGAGAACAATGTGGTTATGAGGAATACCTTAATAAAACCAACTCATATTTTAAAATGCATATTTAACTGAAGTGAGGGAACCATCCATTAAGTAACTCACATTGTAGATAGCTATGCGTCTAATTTGTCCCTTGGGGACGACAACGATACAGACAGCAGTGATGAATAGTAGATTAAACGCTGCACTTCCGACGATCGTTCCCGGACCGAGGTCACCATCCTCCGAAACAAAGTTGTGATTCAACGTTTCAATGATTGAAAGAAGTATTTCTGGAGCAGAGGATCCCAGCGCCATGAGGGTCAAGTTCGCCACAGTTGGATTCCACACGCGGACATCAACCTTGATGGTGCAGACGTTCTTTCCATGTCCTCCAATATCAAATGGTATCTACACGGAGAACATTTAATTTATCTAATTCGCAACATCCTTCATGAACACCGTCCTCTTCTCTTACCGTTTTTGCCTTTGATACAATGAATTCGATGCTATTCATGAAGATATCCGAAGCGACGGCCACCCCGATAAAAAAATAAGATAGGGCCAAAAAGTAGGCGACACCTCGTACAGGTTGGAGCCACAAGTCCTCCCGAGGGATTAGTGGAAGAAATAATGTCCCCATTATTTCTTTATTCGTGCAATGCTTATCATGGGCTGGGCACGGAGTTAGTGGCTTGGACATGTTCCCCCTTGACATGTTCGCCCTTGACATGGTCGCCATTGTTTATTATTGAATTTCACACCCAATAGCTTGAAATCTAATGATAATACTTGACACTAGTTAGTATATAATACGCTAGAGTACTAAAATCACAAACTCGTTATGCATTGTTTATAAAATTCTCAAACAACACTGAAACAAATTCCAATAATATTCTAATAAATTTTTATGTTTTCTTGTATCTATGATACAAAAATAGGGTTTAGATTTAAAAGTACTGATATTCACTAAAATTGATGAATTGAATAAAATTGAATTCGGTTGAATTCTTGATGACAATGATTGGCACATTTGTCGATATATGTAAATCCCATAAAGATTATTGGAAATGATGATTATGACTTGGATTGCATCTGGAGATCACAAAAAGACCTGAAACATTGATGTAAGCAACAATTATTTTGGTCAACGGAATGACATTGCACTAGCCTGCCATGAATACTGAATGGATTTTGTATTCATGAATTTTAGAAAATAGCCAAAACCATGATTGATGACAGCAGGTTTATCTGGAAGGAAGTTTTGGATCATACTGTAATGTATCAAAAAATTTATTTTAGTCTATAAAATTAAAAGCAGTACATAATAGCGTACAATTTAGAACGGTTATCACTATGATTTTGGTGGATTTAGTGTCGACATGTTGGGGTTTGCAATTAGTATATGTGGTTTTGTAGTGCTTTTGACTGCTTTCGGCACCGCACTCATGCCTTTTGTTGACCCTAAAATTGTATCGGCAATTGTATCCATTACGTAAGAGACATATGGATTAGTTTCAGCATATGTCATGGCCTGGTCGACTACGTCGACGACGCCCTTTGGGAAGTAGAGAATGCGACGCCCCGTCTCCAAGATATCGCTGATCCGTCCAACGACACCCTTTGGGTTTTCCTGAAATTAAAAATATTGTTAGATTTTTATTTTTCTAGGTAGCACGGAAAGTGCGTCATATTTGTTAAATCATGACCTCATTGACGTAGTTTGCTTCATGCTCTACCACAGGAAAGATATTTGATCCTTGTGCAAGCTGCTCGCCAGGAACGCCATCACTTTGATATTGGCCGGAAGGGATGGAAATTATTACGTTGGGGCTAAGTTTGGGAATTGGAAACCTCTGACTTTGAATTTGAGATTGTCCTCGTTGAAAAGAAGATGGAGCCGGGACTTGAACCCCAAGTGTTTGCGAACTTTCATAAACCTGATGGGAAGGCAATAGTTCGGCGTTGGACACTGACTGATGCTGATGTCCATGGTACTGGCTATATGTTGGTATTGGGTTTTGAATTTGCTCTTCATCGTAATCCTCTGTATCGTAATTGTAGTCGTTATTTTTGCTTGACGTTGTTCTGGATGCATTTGTTGACCCTGTTGTGGAGGCGGGTGTAGTTGTCCGCATCCGCTTTCGCTTGTTCTGGTGTGGATGTCTCCTGCTGGACGATGTCTTTTTGTACTCGATTGAAGTGATCGAAAGTGAGTTGGGATGGTTGTGTGGGTACGGTTTGATTAGATTCATTTTATTAGGGGACAAGGAGTTTTGCTGATTTTGACCTTGGTCGTATTTTATATTGTTGAGAATATTTTGAAGAGTTTGATAATTTGGCGGATTAAATTCAATACTTGGTTTTATTATGACTGGACTTTGCTTTTGCAGAATTACTTCGGAACGGAGTTCATTCCTAACAACTTTTGGGGCTTGGTCGGTCCACTCTTGTCCATGATATGTCTGATACACTGGTGCGGATATGTATGATGCCGTAACAGGAGGATGGATAATACTTTTTTCTGTACTTGCAAATACAGGCGCTGGGACATAACGACCTACTAGTTCAGAAGAAGACGCTGTCAGTCTACTTGGTGCTTCAGGATATGGGGCTGCTGTCAAATAGTCGGTTAAAGAAGAGAAGAAATCAGGTTCTGGAAAAAGATAATTAGCGTTACATTCCAACCACGCTTTCTCGCTTATCAGTAAATGAGCATGAAGTGAGGCTTCCAAGCCAAGCTCACCTCCCCAAAAATTCTCATGACCTGGGGGACTATTACCGCTAACACTAATAGTCAAAACAATAAGCACAGATACTTCCACAAAATATTTCATTTTGGTCAGTTTCACAAAATTCTCACACAGGGTTTATTCTTATTTCTGTTACGGAGTATACTTTGCACATCCCTATTACTGCATTTAAAACGTATCCTAGAATATTTGTCATAAAACTGTGCTGTAAAATCTCTTCTAGATTTTTGTTAGCGTTTTGTTTATAATTAACACGTCAAATTATGATACCTGATGTGTCGGTTGTAAATTTACAATCGACAGGGATGTTGCACGATGAAACTAGGCATTGATATTAATGAACTATACGAAGTACATGACTATGACATTTGGAAGTCGCTAAATTTCTAAAATGTTATACGCATAACTTTCAATTTCATCATATTTCTCGTTCATTCACAAGCCCACAACCATTATGTATAAAAAGAAATAAAGCAGATAGAGAGTAAGAAATTAGTTGTAGTGCACGCTCATTGACTTGGTGTTGAAGTAAAATGAAAATGCGGAAGTCTTACTACAACGTTCTAAATTCCCCTGCAAATTCATATATTCTTGCATTCCTTTTATGCACTTGAAGTTCATGTGGCAATGGCAATGTTATACGCACTGCGACCATTTCGACACTATTGTGATCAAACTTGTTTTTGCTGTACAACATAGTATTGCGTTTAAATATGTGAAGTAAGCTTGGATTCATGCGCAAGTAGAAAGTATGTAAAAGTATTCGAGTTTTACCTATGTCATGCCCTTTGCACGTATTACTTGCAATTAATTATGACAAAAATGTATAAATATAATCGGACAATATTTGTTAAAGTTTTTGTATTTGTCAAGTCTCGTTTTTGTATCTAATTATGAATTATGGAGGATTTAGTTTGAGAAAGTTGAAGTATCATTATGTCACAAACTAACAATTTGGGCTGGGAAATTTTTTACTTGTTCTACATAGGCAACTATTATTTTACTCAAGGTATTGATTAAATGCATACATATACATTCTACTTATTTATAAAAGAAAAGAATATTTATGCTACTGACAAGGAGTTGCCAATTATAATGTCGATGTCAAGAAAGGGTTCTACTGCTTACTTCCAGCGTTATGCTGGCTTGTGTTTTGGAGAAAGGGGGTTTTGACCTCTTGTCAATTGCTTAGAATTTCAATCTGTGAAACGACTGAATTGCAGTCTCTCCTTCAGGAGTAGTGTCAGCGACAGCAGCGATCGACATTCCTAAAATCGGTCTCGTCGTGATCCTCAAGGCCCGCTGGTTTCGGTGACAAATATCGACAATTTCCGTGCATAATTTCCTTTTATTTCTGTCGCAAGTCAGTGTTTCAACGTTTTGAATCAAGATATGATGGATTAAATGTCGAGTAAACACTAGAATCGTGCATAGATAGTATTTCTATTTTCAGACGAGGTACCGAATGTCGATCGACGTTAGTTTGGTTGATCCACCGTCTTGCCTTGGTACATAAATTAGTGGGTACGAGTCATGATGTCCCCCGTGTATAAAATATGTATACAGGAAAGGTTAGGGAAGATGAGTGGAAACTCATGTATCTAGTAAAATGCTTATGCATGTTAAAATTTTCTCAGAGTTTGCAGTTATTTAGGTGTCGTTATATTGATGATTTTTGTCAAATATACAGATATGGTCAAACTAAAAGGTTTCTGGAAACACAGTTTTGTTTTCGTATTTTTATTGCTTTACTGCATTACGTTACCTAACATTGAAGTACAGTAAACAAAAGATTTTGGGTAAATACGTAGTTGACATTAGTTTAGGAGACACAATGAGACAAAACGCAGATGGCAACTACAAGTATAACAGTAAACGCCATTCCAGCGACAGGACTGACACGTTGATCTTCATCCAAAATGTTTATTCCCAGAGATTGCAGAGTACTCGCCACTACCGAAATGCAAGATGTCGTCGTTTGACCAAGATCGATACGTTGTTGAACGGTTAGCAATGTCTCAGAAGAATCGGAAGGTGGTGCTGGATTTTCAATTGTGGTGGGGGTAGCTGCTTGACCAGAAACGGATGATCTTGCCCTTGAAGTCACCTCCAACTTGTAGGGAAATGACTCAACGCCAGTGTCAACTGAGACTTTGAGCTGCTCATAGTGACGCCAAACTTGTTCTACACTCCTACTGCGGCGACGAAGAGATGAAACCAGCAATCGCTTTTCTTCAGACACTAAATAACAATTAATAAAGTTATTGTGCAATATTACTTTTGGTACGTTTATTATCGACATCACTCACAAGCTTGGTCATACTCGGTTGGGATTTCTCGTTCCCTTCGCAGTGAATCCAGAGCCTCCAACTGGTACTGAACCTTTTCTCGGATCTCCAACCATTTCCCACCGGTCCAGGATGACTCTATCGGCTCCAAGGGGAGGTCAGTTTTGTCACCTTCGTCATTATTTCGAATATCATTCTGTGAGGTGACTGTTGGAATTGCAGTCTCTCCCTCTGGGGTGACTTCAGTCTCTCCCTCTGGGGGGTTTGCAGTCTCTCCCTCAGCAACAGCAGCGACATTCCTTTTAGCCACAGTCGATTTCATTGTGATCCTCAAAGACGCGCTGGTTTCGGTGAAAAGTGATCCAAGTATGTCGTCACCATGCACCTCGTTTATCTTCTGCTCCTCCTTCTTCGTCACGACTAGTTCTAGTTTCAACTTTCGACTTCGAAGATAATCCAAGGCCTTAATATCAAAGAAATAGTGTTCAATACATTGTTCAAATATTGATAACAGGAACTTATTTAAAGGCAAACTTTAACTAACCAAAAACTTCCGAAGCGTGGTGTCCACTGTGGTCAGCATTTGAGATTCGCTCACTCGAAAGATTAAATTCGACACGGGACGTCTTCCATCCCAAAAAACACGTTTTTTATTCATCTCTGAGAGGATTAGGAGATATTTTGACGAAATCTCACCTACCAAACCAAACCAGCAAAATCTTTCTGTACTTAGTTGTTACAACTGGAACATGCATGCTATGTACTCACGAGGAACTTCTCCACGACTAGCATCCAAAGCGAGCTTCACCGTTTGTCCGCGGCCACTGTCCGCCCAAAGCGTTGAAAAATTATCCGACATTCGACAGGGACGAGTGATCTTGTCTCCAGCCGATACGACCAGAGAGACTACACAGTTCCGGATGTAATCCTGTGCTGCAAACTTTTCCAACATTTCGGAAATACTCATTTTCTCCAGTTTGTGGATGTCCGAAGGCGTGAGTCTCCAAACAAGCTTGGACACAGCCTCGGTACCACTCCAGAATACTGAAAGACCTTTCACATCTTCGAGGAGGAGTGAGTGAGGTGGATCAGGTCTCTGCATCGTTGTGACGCTTGGAGCCATTTGGAAGAGTCACCACGAAATCACATAAAGTTTCAGAATCTGTGGGGGGTTGGCTGTTTCATTTGTTGGTAACTGATTAATTTATTGATTCTTTTTGTTGCAGGCTCCACGACCACGATTACTTGACACTCTTTGTATCCCAGCAACTTCGATGCTGGGGTATCATTAAGAGAAAGAGATAAGACAAAGAAATACACAGATTTACTCGAGACATTCACATTCGTTCCGGTGGCTGTCGAAACTT
>JAQIWQ010001701.1:0-10015 GCA_034695825.1 Folsomia inoculata
TTAGATTGTAGCTAAAGTTCAACAAAACAATGGCTAAAACCTCTGCAAGCATTGTTGTCAGTATAGCAACCCACACCCAATAACGAAATGCGGATGTCCAGACTTCGAGTGATACAGTTTCAGCCCTTAATTCGTAATCGCAATAAATTACATCATACCCTTGTACCCAAACTAGTGCGGAGATAAGCATGCCTATGTTTTCGTAATTGTAGATGGGAAGTGTATAATAATCCAAGAAGGAGCCATATCTATATCTTGCCATATCGCCGTAAGAATTCACCCTGACGAAACTTATATTTGACAAACTGCTCAAAGTTTCTGCAAGTCTTTCTCTTGGGTCACAATGAAAACTTGGTCTGGTGTATATTCCTCTGCTGCAAATTAAATTCCTAGTTATTTTCACACCATATGTTAAAACAGCAACTTTTATCCAGAGGTGACGAAGGCATTGGGTTGTTATTTCTGAAACATTTTCTTCAATTTCCACAAGATTTTCCTTACAATGGGGGCAAAATAAGCTTAACTTGGATAATTTTAAGCTCGTTTCAACTGATTTTGGATGCAGGGTAGTAGAGTTAAGAAGGCCAAAGAGGATTTTGGTATTCCATTGATAATCGTTAGCATATTGCCAATTCATGGGTATAGATGTCGTAATAATGATTAATGTGTTAAATGGGAACCCCCTGTGCGTATCTCGCAAATTGTAATGATATGCCCATCGTCTTCTCTCATCTCCACTGCCAAACTTGATGATAAAGTTGATTGTGCAAGTTTCATGAAATTTGAAATCCATTTTCATCTTCGACTCCAGGGAAGCCTCAGAACCAGATTCATTATTACGGGAATCGTAGGTTGTGAAAACTAGTTGATTTGGTTCATTGGAGTGGATCAATGCCTCGGTGGTGTCAATGTAAAGGGGGTCATCGCTGAACCGTTTGATTTTAAAGGTGCAGGCTCCGAAAACCTTGAAATTTAATCCTCTCCAACTTGGCTCTAATGTGGAACCGTAAGACAGCGAAATCGCTATTAAAGCGATAAGAAAAACACAGAAATGATTCATCGCAGAGTTTTCTTTATTACGGGAAATTCAAATAGTCTACTAAGACACGATTATTAGTATTTTGAAAAGTTGCAACATGAATATATATTCCAAATTGAAATGAGAGCACACTACTTTCGTTGCTTTGTCGACGCCAACTGTTTCTCTAATAAAAGAGACCCTCGCCACTCATGACCACTTGTGCTCTAAATTTGATAAGGCTATAAATTTATCTGAAGTTGTCCTTGTCCCGGGAAAAAGTATTCTGTCATGTCAAAACTTGCAGAACTCGCTGCAAGATTAACATTTACTTTCATCGTTATCAAGATGGTGCATGTGGGCAAACCCGACAAGAATGCCTTTTCCTTGTGTCGGCGTATGTAATCATAGAAACATGCAATTTCCTATAATAACATATCCTGAATTTTTGTCCGCCTTGTTTAAACATTTTTGCAAGCAAAGTTTGAAACTAACCAAAGTTTGAAACAAAAATAATCCAACAGTTTATCTATTCCGTTGTATAACATGAATAATTATCAAACCCCATATCTCTGTTTGTTTGAGGCTTGGAAACAGTAAGTCCATGCGGATCATGAAATATTTCTGCAAGATGCAAATTATTGTTTCTTTCTTTTGTTCAGCACATGTTTTCTTTCATTGCAGAAATGCTTTTATTGTCGACAAGCATTAATAATAGGTACAATAAATGTTTCTGAAAAATTGGTGACTTTGCGGCATACACGTAGCTTTAACACTATAGAACTTATAGTGCAACTTGATTTAACCCGAGCCAGCAATGTTCATAATTTGTCCTATAATTGAAGAACGAACGGTCAGAAGTTTATGGGATCTAACTTAACTAATTTATGGGATTTATGGGACCTGTGCGTTTCTCGCAAATTGTGATGATATGCTCATCGTCTATTCTTATCTTCCCCTGCCAAACTTGATGACAAAGTTGAGTGTGCAAGGTTCATGAAATTTGAAATCCATTTTCATCTTCAACTCCAGGGAAACCTCAGAACCAGATTCATTATTACGAGAATCGTAGGTTGTGAAAACTAGTTGATTTGGTTCATTGGTAAAGTAGGTCATCGCTGAACCGTTTGAATTTAAAGACGCATTCTCGGAAAGCCTTGAAATTAAATGCCCTCCAACTTGCCTCTAGTTTGCTACCGTAAACTATAGAAATCTTTAACAAAACAATTAGCAGTGTGTAAAAACATGACATGGTCAAATTCATCCCGTTTTTTTCTTGGTTACAATTTGCTACACGAAGTTTCGATTTTATTTTTGCTATGCTATGGTACGCTGACAGTATAACGATTGGTTATTTCAAGGATTCTATAAAGCAGTGTTATGTTTGAAAAGAGATTGAGCGTGTTTGGGGTATTTCAGTCGTATTTCAGCCGATAACCAAGTATTCTGGTTTTGTCATGCTGTTATGGCAAAACTTTCAAAATTTACTTTATCGTGAAGATATAATTTCATCATGCTGTTGTCAAACTACTTGGTCATGAAGGTATCATTATGTCGTTGCGATTCTAGTGTGTGATAGCAATTGTCCAGTGTTTAATATTCCTACTCAGGGCTAGTCAGAGTTCTCATCCTTAAAATATTCGTGATACCCACCCATCCAATCTTGGACAGTTTTGAAAGTAATGGCGTATACACTCAAAATAAAAGAATGCCCTTTACTCGCGTTGGACTCTTTCTGTATATCACGCGTATCTGTCCTTCCGAATCCCAACGCGTGTCTTTCCTTGCTTTATATAATGTAAAAAATGTGAAGCAAACCAACAGGTAATATATGTATTTATGATGATCGAGGGATACCAATTTAATCCTTTTCCGTATACGAATATTTTTACAAAAGTTTGACAACATTCCCCAGAATTTACGCTTGATGGTTTTAGCAAGAGAAAATTGATAATCCCTTCGATCCCTAATTTAAGCCCATGTGTACCGATGGAATACTCATTTGGAACATTGAGCTGCTTACAAAATTCCAATAATTGTAACTTGATTCTTTCAATACTTATCCAAAAATTTGGGGTTTTAAGTATAATATTATTCCAGGCAATGACAATAGATGTATAAGAATGCAGAAGTAAGGAAAAGTGTTTTGGGTTTTTGGAATCGGATATATGAGAAGATATCGAAATGTAAGTTCCAAAGTTGAGTTTACAAACTTCTCTCAATGTTTCCCAAACACATTGTTCATAACGATGTATCACCTAACGATGTGTTCTTATTAAATTACACGCCCTAATCAACCAAACGTGCTTTAACTACGTATGTATACTGCATATTAGTGCATATACACGGTATGTTAATCAAAATTCCCGTGGCATTTATAACAGACATAATCAAATATGCCATTTACTTTACACTAACAAGCCAGGCTGTCCTATTTTCAGTTTTAGACTGACATTATTCTTTATCCAGAATCAAAACTGCGATAACAGACTCTGTTAAACAGACAAATTACATTTGCTTGTCACTCCTATAGAAAACTTATTCAATCATGTCCCCATTTCATTGTATCCAACTCTAAAAATTCCATTAGGACAGATCACTTTCCATAACTCAACGAGCTCGACGTTTTGTTTGCAAGTCGTCTTACCCATTCCTGCCCTACTGCAGCTGGCCTACCGGGGTTTACCGTTCCACTTGCCCCATTCAGTAAAGATAAAAGGTTCTACCCTTACTTGAGCATTCCACGCCGGCCCTCCTCTAATTTTTTTAAAAATCCCTCCACGTCTGTCATCAATTTTCAAATCTAAAACGAATATGGTGCCGTTCAATAAATAGCTTTGGCCTTCGAACCCCCTAATAATAAAACGTTACCGAATGAACTGATAATTAAAGCATTCATCGCACCAGTAATATGATTGAAATTGGAATCAGGCCGAAACTGCGGATTAGTTGATTGACGTCGTAGATGATTGACGCAGACAAAAAATGCGAATTTTTTACAATGTCCTTGACTCTTGCTTAATTTATTACACTTTTGATACCGCTGTCCAAGTCCAAGGGTAAATCCGTAATAGAAAACTGTTGAGGAACACAAGCACAATGCATGGCTGGTCCATTCGGATATATTTCTTGGGTTTGGAATCAATTTAAAGAATTCCAAGGGGTAGGGGTTGGCAGAAATGCCAAAATTGTGCGCGGGGGTATTTATGTAATATGTAAAATCTGGGAGTGTCTCTCATTTGGGGCCCTAGCAGTTCTGACGTTCCCACACAAATTTATCCTGGGATCGGCTACTGTGCCACGGATCCCAAACTGGCTCAGAAAAAAATGTTAACTTTACCTGAATTGCATGGAGAATGCATTTCAAATGTTATATAGTTTTAATAAGTTGTTTAAAAGCAAACCAAAGATTCTTTTTTAGATGACCATCGTACTACCAAAATGATTGAAATTTTTAACTTAATGGATAATTTTGAATTTAACAATTTAATAAATAAATAAATAAATAACCCTCTTGTCCGCACAATATTTGTGGACGAGAGAAACATTATTAATAAAAATCCTTTATTACTCACAGGAGGGTTGCCTGGGGATTGCATTTCGCTCTTTGAAATGACCTGACCTCGTCTCTGATGATGGTCTCCAGGTGTTGCACCATCATGGGGCTACGAGACTGGGATGGGGAGTTGCCGCCTTGGGGGGGAGGGGGTGTCCAATGAATGTCGTCACTTTGGCTACGGTTAGAAATATTACCATCCATACCGTATAGTGTGGTGTGTACATACTGGTGTGTCTCGACACAATTGGTGAAGTGAGCAAGGTCAAAGCAGCTGCCTAAAGAAAGGGGGAACTCAATCTATGTGGATAATCATCATCTCTTACTTCATCTGTCCGGGTATCCTTGTATTTTGGGCAAAGCCCCTGCAATCCTAGTTTTCTTCATTTGTTCTGGCACGACTCACCAACAGTTCAAGACCAGGAAACTTATTCCCATCTATAAACCGCAGTGGAAGTGGGTTATGTCAAGTAAGTGGGGGTGCACTGAATAAAGAGAGCTGTGTTGTGGTCGAATCTACATCTCATCAGCAAGTGGCTTTATTTAACGCATCATCATTATATTATACAACACAATTACTCACAACGTAACCAGGAGGGTGCATTACTCATTAGCCATCATCATCATCTATTGTCAGGTTATTGAATTGCTTATCCTTCACCACCAGCAACGATTGCTTTTAGTGAGTTGTTTTGGTCCCATTACCACCGAGTCACGTCAGCTGACCTTTTAAGCAATCGGCGGAATGGACGGTCGGTAGGTATCGACCCGGATCAGACCATCGATTAGCAATTTCATCAAGTAAATGTCAGCATTATTTTCTTTTTCGAATGTAATTCAAAAATTTTATCCGTATTCTGCTCACGTATTTTTGACAGAGAGCTGGAGAATTTACACAACAAGGGCGTCAAAGAAAACCTGCTGCTGCTGCATCTGAAAGTCCTCGGTGGGAGACAATGTGATGAACAGGGGCACAAGGTCATTCTATTGCTTTATATAGGGTGCGTTCATTTACTGATTGCTTCTCACCTGTTGGACCAAGTCGAGTACTCTATTCGGGCTCATGATGAGTACAAAATAATTTATTTCATAGGTTAATACAGCAAGACAACTGACTACCCTGGAGATTGAGATTACAAGAAGATCCAACTTTACACTTTTCAACATTTTTATTGCATTGTGGCAGGATTAAACGGTAGACAGCAAATAGATAAAATACAAAGCTCCGGCTGAAAATGGTAGTAACAATGGTGTAAATAAGTAAATGACAGAAACCTAATGTCCTCCATTGTTATAGATGCAGACAGTTTATAAAATTATTACTATGCGCCGACATAAGTAGATTTTTCATTAGTATCCAAAACTAAGAGTGTCAGAACAAGAGTAAACGGTTTTCAAGAAGGGAAGAATTATACAAAAAATGGGTCGACACGCCACCAATGTTTGCCCAGGTATTGGGCACTGGATGGTGTCATTTGGAGTTGGGCAGTGTTTTTTTATGGCAACATTATACTGTAGATGGCATGCAATTTCATAATAAAGAGCTGGAGTGTTTTTCTGAAAATGACATTTACAATGCACTTTTCAATTGAAATGTAAGAAATTAAATGTCGCATTTACTTTTTATGGATGCATATAGTTTATTATTTTGTAATCCAGAGCCGATATGAATATATTTGACTTTAGCATCCAGCAGTAATAGTACGACAGCAAGAATAAAGGGTTTTGAAGAAGGGCGGATAAAGAAATGAAAGACGGAAGTCACACGCCACCAATGTTCCAGTTCCAGATGGGCAGGTCAAGGTAGTGGTACCTGGGGCAGGGCAGGTACATTTGTAAAAAAGCTACATGTAAAAAAATCATCATGTAAATTATGAAATCAATATCGCTAAAATATAAAAAAACATACGGTGTTAATTAGTCCAATGCACGAATTACATTGACAATAGGTGGTGTTTGTACCCTGGAATGTTTGGCATGCTCCATTAGGACCCCCAAGGATACCACACATGGTAATTGGTGACCCCAGGCAGTTGAGTCCGATGGTGCAAGAAGCCAGATTAGCGTCGCAAGGGGTGGGATTAAAACAATTTTTGATAGCCGTCGTCGGAAATACCGTTAGGGTGAACTAAAGTTGGTTGGGGAATAAAATTTTCCAATTATTTTTAATAATGTGGGCTCAAGTTCAAAATGTTATAAAACGTATTTTTTACCACTGCCAATGCAGCTACTTATCACGGGGAGAATCAAGCTCTTCATGATGATGAAGGATGAATTTTAAACTTCGGTCGGTAAATACCTTACATAGTCACAATTGGAACAATAATCCATCCAAATTTTGCGGCCGAAAAATTTATTAGTGGTTAATCTCATATTTCATTATACGTTATACAATAGCTGTTGTGCAACCACTGCTTAAACAATGTTTATAATATGTAACAAATGGATTACCAAGTCTATTTCAACCCACCGCCAGCCCATCAGAATGGACTTATAAATGGCTTAAATCAACGCGAAACCATTAGTAATGGCATAAATGGATTAGTTGATTGAAGTAGTCAATTGACGCTGTGCGAATCTAATTGAAAATGCAATGAAAATGTAATGAATGGTCCTAACTAGACCCTGATTCCAATGGTCCAAGAACCCAGTTGATATCAATTACATAGTTGATATGAGGGGATGAATTTCAAACTTATTTTGGAAGGGGTTTCAAATTTATTATAAAATTCTAAAACAAGTTGACGACTTTGTAGCAGTTTGTTGTATAAGGGAAGGGATTACTGTTTGGGTTGTAAACTAACTCGTAAAGATTATGCAAACGTGGATCGGTGAATAACTTGCATAATTACGATGGGAGTTGGCATAATAACGTATCCAAATTTTACATTCGAACAATGTACTTCTTCATTAATCTCATATTCCATAATAAAATGGTTGTTATTCAATCTCTAAGTGCAATAAACTTGAAAAAAGTAATAAATAGATTACCATGTCCCGTTCAATCTACAGTCAGCTAATCACAATGGGTCAATAAATAGCTTAGGCCTTCGAACCACGTAATAATAAAACGTTACCGAATGAACTGATAATTAAAGCATTCATCACATCAGTAATATGATTGAAATGGGAATCAAGCCGAAACTGCGGATTAGTTGATTGACGCCGTAGGAGATGGTTGACGCAGACGAAAATTTGAATTTTTTACAACGTCCTTGACACGTGCTTAATTTATTACACTTTTGATTCCGCTGTAAAGTCCAAGGATCAATCCACAATAGAAAACTGTTGAGGAACACAAAGGATGGCTGGTCCATTCGGATATTTCTAGGTTTTGGAATCAATTTAAAGAATTCCAAACGGTAGAGGTTGGCAGAAATGCCAAAATTGTGCTTGGTGTATTTATGTGATGTGTAAAATATGGGAGTGTCTCTTACTTGGGGCTTCCGCAGCTTTGACGTTCCCACACATATTTATTTTGGGATCGGCTTTTTAATTTATTTATGTAAACTTGTCCTTGAGATGTAAGGATCAACATTTATAGAGTATCTCATTGTATTTAAATAAAGAAATAAGTAAATAACCCTCTTGTCCGCAAATTATTTGTGAGCGAGAGTAACATATTAATAAAAATCCTTTATTACTCACAGGGTTGCTTGGGGATTGCATTGGGCTCGTCGCCCTTTGAAATGATCTGACCTCGTCTCTGGCGGTCTCCATGTGTTGCACCATGGGGCTAAGAGACTGGGAAGGGGACTGGCCTTGGGGGGCGGTGTGTCCAAGGTCGTCACTTTGGTTACAGTTAAAAATATTACCATCCATCGGTATGGATGGTAATATTTCTAACTGTAACCAAAGTGACGACCTTGTAGATGTGGTGTGGTGTGGACATACTGGTGTGTCTCGACGCAATTGGTGGAGTGAGCAAGGTCAAATCAGCTTCCTAAAGGGGGAACTCAATCTATGTGGATAATCATCTCTTCCTTAATCTGTCCGGTTATCCTTGTATTTTGGGGCCAGCCCCTGAAATCCTAGTTCTCTTCATTTTTTCTGGCACGACTCACCAGCAGTTCAACATAAGGAAACTTATTCCTATCTATAAACCGCAGTGGAAGTTGTGATGTCAACGGGGGGTGCACTGAATAAAGAGAGTTGTGTAGTGGTCGAGTCTACATCTCATCAGCAAGTGGCTTTATTTAACGGTAACTCATCATCATATCGTACAACACAATTACTCACAACGCATGCAGGATGCATTACTCAATAGCCATCATCATCATCATGTATTGTTCAAGTATTGTAATTTAATCAAGAATCTCACTGCTTTTCGGATGGATAACCCAAGTCTGTGATAAATATGCTGTTGGTTAATACAAATATTTATCACTTGGGAAAGTTGAGAACACCAATACTATGCAACCTAAATAGATGTTAAATATTGTTTTTATCCATCAGGCTCCTTCCTTTGATAAATTGCGTGTCATTTTGGTAGATTACATTACAACAGGTTTTGGCCAATTTTAGTTTTCGTTCGCCTTTGTATATATTGTAACTGCAATGTATGGCCTGAATTAAATTGTTTGAACTAAATTAAGTAACATTTATTTCTTGACCAGCATGATTACAATTCAATCTCAAAAATTGTCAAACTCGTTGCTGGTGCAACATAACTAAACAATGTCGTAGTGACATTGAAAACCTCCACGGTTGGTGCAACATTTAACGGATTTTGGAGGGAATTTTCATCCCTTGCGCCCCCTTTTAAAACGGTTAACATGCCACCCTTTGTTGTCCCAATAAGGGTCAAATCCAAAGTGTCAATTGTCACATCGGTTTCACCCACATTTACGATTTTCAAGATGATGGTGTTAGTCTCGGTATTTCTACTCGCAACATGATAAATATTTGGAGAGAGGTTGTCCGCGCCCTCTGTCGGGATGTAGGTGTCACCTCGCTTGACACTAAACAGGTGCTGCACCCACCATGCAGGGGTCGCAAAACTTGTCAGGCCGTCGTAGTAAATGGCATCAGGAGTCCAGGTAAAGTCATTTACGTTGGCGAATAATGGAGCATAGCAGGCCATTATGACTATGTCACTATTCCGTTCCATTCCAGTCATGAAAACTGCATCCTCCAAGGCCGAAAGGGTGTGGGCTGGGGTTAGTTCGCCAAAGTCTCCGTCTCTGGTCGCGTATTCCCCGACAACTGCGGAACAAACATAATTCAAACTCTCAAAAAAGGACATTAAACGCCTTGATTAGAAAGCCAGTAAATACACATTGCATTTAGTGACAATGAGATAAAAATGGTCACTCACAAATCTTGGACCCTGTCCTATTTTCATTGTCATATCTGTCATGCATGGACGGGAAACCACCCAACCTAGGGTAGTAATGGTCATCCCTAACAGGCATCGGCCTTGTTGGAACCTGGTCGTTGGC
>JAQIWQ010001702.1:0-10012 GCA_034695825.1 Folsomia inoculata
TTTTTTAAATTTTTTTAAAAGATTAAGAACAGTGTTTTGTTAGTTTCAGAAGTTTTTCTTGAAAGGAAGGAGGAAGAAAGTTGAAAAGAACAATCTTTATCCCTGTTTGACTCGAGTTTTTTTGGTAAGTTGTTATCTTTTGTTTTTTTAGAAAAGTAATCTCTGCATCACAGCATTGCATCAAGTCCAAGGGTGGTTCAGTCAGGTTCACTTTATGATTTTGTTGGATTTCCGTGGTCCAACCTCCTCCGAGGAGGGGGGTGGGCCAAGGAGACTCAACGAAATCAAAGTGAGTTCATGTCGTGCATTGGTCAGTTGCTGTCGATAATGTCAACCTTGGTTTGGCCTGCTCTTTTCGCCTCGTCCATTATGGCAAGTTTAGTGGTGTGAAGGAAGAAAGGTCAGTTGCATTCATTGAACTGCATTATAATACCGGTCATAAAGTTGCATGAGGGTGTACTGATAGGTTTGGAGGGTTAGAGTTTGGTTAAGTGTGGTCTGAGTAGGGTTTAATATTCTGTCTTGTTTGTTGGAGATGTAGAATAGAAAAGGATAAGTTTAAAAATTACCTTGCTTGAGTATTATTTGTGAGGCTGCTTTTGCTTCAGTTTTGATTGGATAGATTGATTATTTTTCACTCACAGACAGCACAGTTCACAACATTGTAGTAAATTCACATGAGAATGGATTAGTGGATGGATAAAGGAAAATACAATCTCAATTCAATTTGAATTACCACCTTTATCATTCTAACTTTTTAACCCAGTCCAACCACTTTACTTCTTTATAACGTAACTTTGCATTCAAAACAACAAATATTTAAGTTGTAAGAGCTGTATTGTATTGATAATCTTTTGCACTAACTTCCAATGAATTTTGATTGGGTATTTGTTGAATTAAAGTAATTAAAACTTGAATTCTTAAATTGTGCTGAGAGGTCTCTATTTAACCGTTGTCAGTACAGCCAGGCCTGATATTTGATAAGAAATCTAAGCTCACCACCAGCTAAAAGTTACGCGCTCCCCGGTCTGTGGCTTAGGTTTCTTCGATGCCAACTCCAAACTCTTCTCTTTTATGATGCCTTCTCCTGTATTCTTTGCTTGTTGCATATTATGGTGGACACGGCTTTTGTTTAAACTTTTTGTTTCTTTTAAATTCCCATCATTCATTCATTCAGTAAAGTCTAATTAATTAGACTATATCATCTTGTATAATCAATCACAAATTATCATCATCTTGTTGTACTATTTCGTAACTTGAATAAACCATAAAATTAATTAGTGAAAGTATGCTTGATGGTGGTGGATGGAGGGAGTAAAAAGGACCCTTTTTAAGGATGGACATAAAAAAGGGAGCGAAATGAAGGCTGTTTTTTGGAGGTATTAGTAGAGTCTGAGGGAAGGTAGGATGGTGATGGTATATGGATGGAAGAGAGAGGAAGGAAATAAAGGATCATGCGTGCTTGGTGCAGGCATGCAGCGTGGATGGATGGTGCCGGTGGTTCGAATCTTTCTTTCCTTGGTCTGTCTGTGTAGCTAACAATAAGTAAGTAGCTATCCCGGTATTTGGCTTGTAGTAGTATCCTATATTCTTCTCATACCAGAAGAAAGAAGAGTCGTTGCTTGCTGCTTAGTTTGTAGGTTGGTGGCACTGCGAGCTTCCTCATCAAAAAAGCTAGCTTCGCTTCGTCTTGTTCTCTCTTTCACTAAAGTCTCCTCTCTACACCAACACCAAACTATTCAACTACACGTAAACCAAGAAGCCGACACTTTTTAAAGTTAAAAAAATACATATCCATTAAATCAATCATTTACTAAACTAACCATCATCGTCAAACAAATAGTCAACAGACCACCATCATCAATTCACATCTAATTTCAGAGTAGCAGCACTAAAGCAAATACCAATCGCAATGGCTGATGTGGAAGGTTCTGGACCCGTGGAGGTGAGCAATAATGATTGCGTGGATTTGGAGATTACAAAATCCATTGGTAAGGAAAATTCATCACATCATTATTTATTCCGTTACTATTTCCAATATATTATTATAGTCTTTATACTCACTGCCCGTATGTTATGTCTTGTGTTTATAGAGGAAGACCCTGCCAAGGGCATAAAGCGCAAATTGGAAGAAGCTGTATCGCCTGTTGAGGAGCCCAAGTTGAATGGATCAGCTATTGAGGAGAAGGAAAATGGATCCAGCAACGGCCACGGTGGAATTCCAGCAGAAAAGAATGGCCACAGCGATGAGCCAAAGGTATGTATGTGAATTGAATGTTTATTTATACTCAGCTTAGTAGTGTTAGCTTTCAAGTAGTCCTAAGTAAGTGTCGTCGTAAGTAAGCTCATTTGATTGATTTTGACACTGACCCACGTAAATTATAAAAATTCCAGGACTCTCCCGTGAAGAAAGCAAAGACGGATGTAGAGGAAACCAAGGAAGAAGAGATGATTACCATCCCGGTTGAAGAAAAGACTGAAAACGTCGTATCCAGCACTCCTCCTGAGATCATCAAGGAAGATGAAAAGAAGGAGTCCGCCTCCGAGAAGGAGATCTTGGATGAGGATATGAAAGATGCTGTGGACGTCGACGTTGAGAAAAATTTGGCAGAAGAAAAAGTCGTGGAAGAGGATATTGCTGAGGATAAAGTGGAGTCGGCCGAAACCCCCGATGCTTCGGTTGATGATGCTAAGACAGCAGAAGCAGAAGATAAAGCCGAGTAGTTAAAATTAATCTCTACCATTACCATTATTACTACATTTACATGAAAAAAACCGTTCAGTTCAATTTTTTAATTCCTACTTTGCAAAGTATTATCAGAAAAATGTGATTTTGATTTTTTTTTAATTTGATCGATGTTGTTGTACTTAAGCTGTACGTACCCAACCTACCTACGCCTTGAATTACTACGTAATTTATTGAATTGGATTTTTTACCATTTTAACATTAGTTTTTTTTACGTTTATAAGAGCCCGTCTCTGTTGTAACTAAACTTTTCCATCCTTTAATATGTATGTAGTGAACAGTTGACTACTTTGTTGGTGTTCGTCTCATTCAATTTAAAGTCAGCATAATGTTTCATTTAATTTCTATTCATGTAACCCAAAATTTAACCGTATTTCAGGATTTTCTAATTCTCCACATAATTTTGTGTGTTCTATTCTACAACGTTGAGTTTAACTTGACGAAGCATTTTGTAAAGGAAAAAAAGTAGGATTAAAAATTTGTGATTCTCCATTTTGAAATATTTGAAGTTTGTGTTGATTGAATTTCTGTCCAATTCATTCATTTTACTTGCATTGCATTATTAAGCGAGGAATGTCTTTCTGGTTCCCCTCTAAAGTGGCGGAGTTTTGGTTTCTGCAGTAGCTCAACATTCGTCAAAACCACACAATCATCTGTCTGTACTGTTATTGTCATTTTTTCTTGGCTGTAATTTCTATACAAAATCGTTTTCCTATCCATATGTCCCGGAATAACACCCCATCCGTGCTCTCCTCCCTGAATGCATACGGTGACTCTGATCCTGAAGAAGGGTCAGAAGGTGAGAATGAAGGAGAGGACGTAGGGAAGGTTCAGCTACTTCTTCTACCACCTCCATTAAATAAATTACGAAATACCTTACTCATCGCCCGTGGTAGTCCCCCAAACTCACCATCCCCAAAGCCACCACAGCTTACGACCGCTCCACAATACACGGAGGATGATGAAGACAACTTTGAGTTTCAAGGAGTACAAGAAGAACAGTCAGATGATGAAGTACAGGACAACGACAAAGAGGAGGACCAAGTAGATGCAAACATCAATGTTCTCAGCCAAGGTAAGCTTACATAGTGTTGTGGTGCATATGCATATATGGTCAACATACTAAATATTCAACTTTGACCTGATCTATTTTAGATGATCATTATAAGGATGACCCATCACAAAAAGAACCAGAGGAGAATGAGGAAGGAACTGAAGGAAGTTGGCCTGCAAAGCGGTCAAAATATTCCCACCTACTTCCACCCCCACCCAAGGATCATTGTTCACCTGAATTGGAAGCTAAATTTGCAAAAATGATGGCACTTAAAAATAAGGGACGAAATGTCAACGATATGATTCAAGGGATGAAAGGTTTCCGGAATCCGTCAATTTACAATAAATTCATTCTTCTTTGTAATATTGAAGAAAATGGAACCAATTTCACACATGCGCCAACATTTGCCCCTAGTTCTTATTATGAAGAACTGGATAAAGCACAAAGGTAGACGTTTAAATCATTATCACTTAATTTTACAACTACTGACATATTTCTACATTTACCAAAATCATATTCAATTTCAATTTCCCTTTATTTGAGTGTAAATGGCATTCAGTCGATTAGACTGGGTTCAATTCCTAGACTGGGAAATGACCTTCAATTAATTATTATATTAATTATTGTTAGATTGGAGATGGAACGACGGTTTAAAGAGAAAGAGAAACGAGCAAAGGATCAGAGCGTCAAATTGGACTTGCTGAAGGGTTCACTTCCAGGTTTATTAAGCACCGTTCCTCCTATCGTCGTTGTGCCCCCCACTGCCATCATTAGTGGAAGTGGACAGAAACCTCCTTCGACTTATATTAGAGCCTTCGGAAATCTTGCTTTTAAAAACTGATCCAATCGTGATGTGATTGTGATACTTAGTATAGTTAAATGTTTACGTCAGTGGTTTGGTTTGTTAACTAGTTAAAATTCGGTGCTCCGCTGATACATAGGTGTTATAATAATATTATTTTATTACATATAATAGAGTGATCGAGACCAATAATAAATGTCCTTCCTTTTTTACTCCAGTATTATATAAAATGCAAGATTTTTGTTTTAATTATATAAAGAATTTTACGACTAAATTTAAGTTTCATATGGCGATGCTTAATAGAAATTGATTTGATTTTTGTTTTACTAATCTCCCCATTTATCCAAAAGAGAATTTGTAATCCCAGTAACGACATTCAGTTTTTTCCCGTGCACCCTGCAACAAAACGAGATTCATCAGTAATGTCAATCAATACTTGTTTTAGTTTCAATTTGCTATAATTCATTTCATACTTGTCAAACCCTTCCACGATAGTAACAACTTTATCCTGAGGTGCGACAATGGACATTACATAATCCTGAAAGAACAACGGTTGCAGATATTTCTCAACAATTGGTTGCAAATCCGTCAATTTCACAGCAAGTATTTTGGAGATTGTATCCCTATAAAGAACATCATTTCATTATCTGGATCTGGATAGAAATAGTGAAATACTTAGGGTACTGATCTAGTTTTACCTCGTGTACCCCGCAGGAACGTCCCGATAGTAAGAACAGAGTGAAGTTGAAGACAATGCAAGGGGCGTCTTTTCTCCCTCTAAAGACAGAACCAAATAATAAAATGATGTCTAGTTAAAGAAATTTAAAAAATGCCATCCTGCTGACCTATATACTCGAAAATAAGCGAACTCTTAGCAGAACTAAGAAACTCTTCAGACCATTCATCAAGGGCAGAATGTGCCAACACAATTTCCTTTGCGGCTTTAAAAGCCGCAACAATATCGGTGCAGCGATAGAGGTTAAAGTAAATAAGACCCTCGTTACATCTGAAATGAAAATTTTTTTTGGTTCATTGACTTGTTAGTGAAATTTTTAAGAATATACTACTTTAACTTTATATACAAATTATGGTGTACATGTACATTCCTAAATTATTATTAAAAATTGCTTACCTGACGTCCATGAAGAAATCATAGGCGAGGCCAGCGCCTCGAATCCCACTGTAAAATGGACCCTAATCCATAAGAAATTAAAATTAACTCTGCATTTGCCAATGTGGTGTTTTCCTTTCATACCTCAGTTTGGCACAAATACTGCATGGTCGTGAGTAAACGAGGAAGTTCAGGGTCCAAATAGTCCACAGGGCCAGGGGCCACCTTTACCATAAACGCAGAATCTTCTGTCCTGTTGCCTAAAATCCTCAATTCTGGCCCATTTTCAAAGACACTTTTTTCCTTCATCCATACCAAATCACGCTGATTGGAGAGTCTATTAGAGAAATTAAAAAATTAGAATCCCATCAGCTATATAACCCTCTCCCTAGTTTACCTTTTCTCTGCAACAGAACCCTCAGAAAATGTAAACGTATTTTCAAGCAATTCGTTCAAACCACCCCATTTGGTCTCTTTGACCTGTTCCCGAAGTTTATCTAGTGATGTTGCAACATGAATAGTTACCTGAAATTGAGAGCATGTGTGAGTGCTGAATTGAATGGTAAAGAATCTTCAAAGATGACGACAAACGACGAATCATAAAAGTTCTATGATAGAACGGCATTATAAACAGAGTAACTTACATTTCCAGGTTGGGTCAACACGCCTCGAATGGAGTCAAACATTTCCTTCAACTTCTTTGAAGGAGCATTTGCTATTTCTTTAAGAAACTTGTGCTGCCTGATCATACTCGAGGTTTTAACCTGTATTAAAAAAAACTTCAACTTTATAACGTATGGACTTGAATTACTAAATCAAAACATTTCAAATGACCCAAGTCAAAAGCCCTGCCGTCCTTCCTGACTCCCAATGCATGTAACCACACCTGACATATTTATTTAGGTACATTAAACTATATGCACATTACTTACATTACTTTCAGCGGTGTATAGCAAATCCTTAAGCAAAGTATACGCCATTCTATTCCCTTTTCGTTTAAGCTGTGGGATATCTCCTGCCATTTTGGCTGCCACAACTTTTACCTTTATAATTTTAATTTATAATTTTACTTTTTAATTCACTTTTTAATTTTACCCTGTCCCCATTCCATTCAGTCTTCCACATCAGTTTACGAAGCCAGTCAAACCTTAATTAAAATAGAAGTCAATAATTTTTACTTTTAGTTTGATATTAAATGTATTAGTTAAAACCACAGATATAAATTGTTGAACATACCCTGGTTCCAATTTTGCTAGTTGCATCTGGCACACATGAATAAGAAAACCCGTTAGAATAAGAACAGGAATAAAAATTTATAATTGTACCTGACAGTTTAGAGTAAAGGTGTGGTTATAAGCACCAGCCTTGAATCGACCACCACCATCTATTCTGTGAAAAAAACTCAAAGAATGAGAAAACATAGAACTTCTGAAACAATTATTTATCGATTCAAGACTCTCGAGAATCGAGAGTACCTACCCGAGACTACATCCATGACTCAGCCAAGTTCTATTGAGGTCTGCGACCACGTCTTCAAATGAAAGGACGCTACCATCCTCGCAAATGATTGGTGATTCTACTAGGACCTCACGGTAAAGAGGTACATATTTACGTTGTTCGTAGCTCAGTGATGATGTGTCCATATGCACAGAGACCTACAGGAAGCAAGGTACTATAAAACCTTATAAAAGGCATCATAATTTGATATTACTCACATATACAAAATTAGACTTGATGTCATCCAAGTAAAAATTGCACTTAAGTCCAGTAGCCCAGTCAGTTGGATTTGCATAACGTGTGATGGAATGAAAGTGGATGGAGTCAGCACACGGTACATCAACTTTTTCCATCACTGATGCCTGCAATGCGAAATACATTGAATTAGTGGAATATTTACTAATTTCAAGTAAATAATTTGTAATTAAACCAAAATTTCAACTTACGGGGGCTGGGGCGGAGTTAATTTTCATTGCTTCTTCCAAATCATAGGCCATTTTATTAAGTCCTGCATATTTCATAGAACAGAACAGAGTACATCATCATCATATTCATTATTACATACAGATAATGCAATGTTGGATGGAATGTGGTGGTGATGTTACATCACTAATGTATTGATGTTGATGATATGACAAAAATACCTAATTCCCCTAGGCGAGCTTTTCTCTCTTCAACGCGACCTTCTTCCTCCTTTGCTAGTGCAACTGCAGTCTATAAACCGGACATTTGTTTATTTCCGATGTTCAATATCACAATAACAAACCTTACATCTTTATTGGGATGAGCGTAGATAGTGACCCATTTCTGAGATAAAACTCGATCTCGAATAAGTCCTGTCCAGTAATCTGCCCCCTTGCTGAGAAACTCAATTATTGTTTTGGCACAATTGATTCGTTTTTCAAACTAGAAGGAAAAGGAAGAACATGGAATTAGAGATGCTATCGTGCATAATTTTTGCTGTTCTCACCATTTCTTTATTATCTGATCCATAGAGAAAATCACCAATAACGGCATAGGCTACACTGTGTCAATAAGGCTTTAATTATAAATTGGAATTCAAGATTAATAGAACAACAAGAAAAGGAATACTTATTACCTACTATTACCTACCTATTACATGGCGTAATTTCCATTGAGCTCAGTTCTTCTTGGTAATTCTTTTTGATAATATCGTTCATGCGGCCCATATTAAATTTCTTGATCTGCTTTTCAAGAGTTTCCTTCATTTTAGGAATAATTTTATTCAGCTTATCCGTCCCAACGCCTTCAAATTCAAGATAAAAAACCGTCTGGCTGTTTTCCATTTCAGCATATGACACCTAATACAAAATCAATACAAGATCAATATTAGTCAAGTATTTAAATCCGACAATTAAAGTCCTGCATTCAATACCTGACTACAAATTGGATCATCATTCTCCACAAATGCCGTTTGTAGCGGTCCAACAGAACTATCAGTCAAATACTCAAACAACAACCTCAAAGCTGCGACCCTGTCGGATAAACCCAAACTCTTAACCTTAGTAAATCCAACTACGCTAAACCATAATTGTGTTATTCAAGGCTACACTTCATACGTTTCAATTTCAGTTATAGCAGATGGTCCTCTGAAACCAATCGTCACCAAAGTTTCTTCGTCATCCTCTTCCGAAGGAAACTTTACATGCTTTTCAACCGGAGCTTCAATTTCAGCCACATCATCCAACCAGGGTTTTTCCCAATCCGAAATCACGCCCTGAAATAAATGAAAAACTTATTAAAAATGGAACACCATCTTTTAATCCTCATTTTTCCACCTTTGCATTTAGTTTCACAATAGTTGGCTCCAAAGCTTTAAAGAGGCTTTCTGGAGCCACCGTTCCGCAAACAATTAGACAAGTATTTCGAGGATTGTAAAATCTTGCGTGAAATTCCTTAACCTGTTAAAAAGCAACGAAAAAATTCCTTCATGATCTCTGACTTCATATCTTATCATTGCTTCATACCTTTTCATTGTTGCATGATTCACGAATATTTTTACAAATGCCTCCAGTTTGATGATGATATCCTGAAGTTGGTGGATAGATGGTCTGAATATTTAGTAAATTATTACAAGTTAAAGAGGTTTCATAACCAATCATTAAATTACTCGCCTTAACCAATTCATGGTACACTCGTTCCGGCGCACTATTTTCTTTCGCTTGAAGTTCGCAATAGACAACTCCAGCATCCGTTCCTTCGCCAGTTATATGAAATACTTCCGTCACAAAGGCAGAATCCTGCAATTTAAACAAGTTAATTATAGAATCTTCAATAAGTATCTTCCATGCTGCATATGCTTTTTATTCTTACAGAGAGAATTGGATGGAAAATATGATCCATATAAATGGACAGCATATTACAAAATCCTTCACTTCCAGCAGTTGTTAATGTGTCTAAAATAAAAACAAATGTTTCTCTGATAATTTAAGCTTCTAAAAAATAGAAATAAGAAATTACATGCGGTATGATCAACGTCAGTCCTGTATTTACAAAATATGTAGGAACAATTAAAAATGGCAGTTGTTTACAAGATATTCAAAATTTTATTTTATTTTATTACCAGGCATTAGTACCGGAAGCGAAGCATTTGTTTGCCAAGATATCCAAAACTCCTTTGTAGGGATAATCTTCACTTCCCATAAATATCTGTAAAGAAATTAAATGATTAGAAGAATAAATCAAATTAAAAATAAATATGTATACAAGGTGCTCCAAGGTGTGCGGTAGACCATCATCATCTTTCGCTCGAGTGGCTAAAGGATCACAAAAAAAGAACAA
>JAQIWQ010001703.1:0-10011 GCA_034695825.1 Folsomia inoculata
ATTTACACGCCGTCTTAATTGACGTTTGCTTAACTCAGAATTAATTTTTGGCATATTTGCTGGAGACCAGATGTTTTGTTAGGCGAGGGGCGAGAAAACAAAAATACGGCAGTTATCACGTGACTATAAGTCATCAAATTTGAGACGTCCGAATGACGTAAATAAGACGAATGCATGCCAGCGTATTCTATTCATCCTACATCGGATATCCTGAGGATGAACATTTATGGACCCAATAATTTGGATATCCCATAAATCTCATCAGGATGAAGAGGTGGCGACATGTCATGCTCGCGATGTTCAGGATTAGATTAAGATATCCTAAAGAGCTTTGTGGCCGATTGGGATGGCTTTAACAATTAATAATTTACTTTTTCTCTGTGCAAAATGTGCATGACTAGGAATGCGTAATAACAAACTAGATGTTGACAGTAATCACCAAAGACGCCAATAAATTTAAGGGTGCCAGACAAAACATGGTCGCTACTATATAGGTGACTAAATCATAGTAGCCAGGTAATCGTAGGGACAAAACATAGGGGTGGAAAAACATAGCAAGTACAATTAATACATTGCAATTTATTTCATAGCTGGTACAATACATCCCGATAATGAACCATAATGATACGTCATCTACTGTATCATTATTAATGCTTCTTTGGTTTGAACTAACACCCCTTTTTAATCGGAGATAATAACCGTTATACGCATTTCAATCCAATAAATTTTCAATTTAAAAAATAAATGCCTTTTATACAACACAGCGCAACCCTTTTCCAAAATTCCACTCACTAACATGCAAAGGTCTCCGAGAAATTATGCAAATTCAATATTTGGATGGCTTATGCTAAATACCAGACAAGTATAATTCAACACAAAGCTTGTCCGCACTTGGTATTGTTGCAATTTGTACCCCGAGTTTAACCTGCGTCTTGTACAAATTCTGAGATATTAGAATCATTAATAATTTTCCTGCCGGATCTGCAAAATATAGCTGATGTTGATTACAATCATTTGTTCCTAGTCACTGATTAGTAATACAGAATATCCAGCTAGAATTTAATAGCAAACATGAATGACGAAATTAAAGACAATAATATTTTTCACACTACAATTGATGAAAAAGCAACCGAGAGCGAGACAACGCCAGTCTGGGCGATAATTTTTTATGCGTATCAGTTCTTCGTAATCAAAGATAATTCTTATATGAATATCAATTGTAGATACTATTTTTACTACGGCAGCGAATTTGTTATCCCAAAATTCAACGCGTTAAAATTTAACATGCAAATTAGTCTCAGGAATTATGGTAATTCAAACCAAAATTTGCATGAGTCTGGTTATAGACATTAAGGAAACAAAACTTACAACTCATCTGAGGTTGGTGGAATCATCATCTTTGCTGATTTGTTCAAACAGGAATTTGGGCTTCTGTGCCATGCATAGATTTTTCTTAAAACTTTTTCTAAAAAACAACATAAATTACAAGAAAATAAAAATTCTGTATATCAAATGTAAGAGGGAATAATTGAAATGATAGTGCCTCTTTCTAAGCATGCTTCCTTAAAGTTTGAAATAAATTACAAGAGAACCATGCCTATTTCTTATCCGTCCAACGACTATATGAAATAAAATTAAATCCTTTTTAAAACTGCTGAATTGAAGTTAAATTTGCTTACCCTCCCAATCATGTTTGCAATTAGTGTCAGTCCATATCTTGCCTTTCAGTGTGAAGATTCTGTCCTCAGTTTAAATAATTCACATTGTAGTTAAAAAATTATGAGAACATAATTTCTACCTTCTCCTTAAAGGTGGTCAGAAAGTAAAATGAATATTTCGGTTTGCTAAATGCCCAAAATGAAAGGGACGCTGCCTGGATGGAATTTAGACTTCTTTTGTAATAAATATACACATTGTAGGAATGTCAAAGGGAAAGTAGTTCATTGCTACCAAAAGCTATTACAGTAGTATAATTAGAAAGGTACAATTTTGAGTTGGGACTCTTCGTGCTGGCTTAAATGTAGAGTCCTATATTCTACTCAACCCTTTTGTCATTCATTTTTACCCTTCCCTTTTTCTTGGAATTTTGACATATCCAGTTTACAACCATTTTATTTATATATCTACCCACTAGGATATTTCAGAGCCCCATTACAACCGTGTAATGCAACTCCGTGGTAAAATGTTGTAAAGCGAACCCGTGTTAAATATTAATGTCTAGAATATTTCCAACTGGCAGACCATGCAGGCGACTCTTCAGAATTTTTAAATCGAATGCTTTTGTACATTTTATGGTCTGCACTCTTTTGGTAATGGTTATTAATCTATTTTTACGCTTTCCATCCTCATAACATTCCGCTATGGGGCACCCACATATTAGCCGTTGTTGACTTTTAGTGCTCCATCCATACATTTTGATTGACATGTATAATTATTATTGAATGTCCTTATATAATTACATTTTTAGCATTTTTGGTTTAAACAGGGTTGGGTTAAATTTCCACGTTCTTACCCCTAGTTACAAATTTAAACATTTGTGTGGAATTTGAACTTTTGCACGAAATTTGCACATTTTATGTTTGCGACCTGGAAAACATTCGGGCGAGATTGAACTCTAAATGGAAGGACGTTCTAATGAGAATTTTGACCACTGAAAATTCATTTTATTGTGAATTAAACTTTACATTTATGCCCTTAATTTTCATATCTATCGTACATGACCAAATTGTGGGGTTTGGGTTGCAGTACTACAGAAACATGACAATCTAGCGTAGGTGGAGGCCCATTCGGATCCGGTGTCACTCGAAACCTTTGGAAAACACTAGTCGAAAAGAGAAACAGTTCGTCCCTTGCCAAACTTTCTCCAGGGCACACCCTCTTCCCTGTCGAGAAGGGTACAAACGCCTCGTGTCGAACCAACGACTTCCCATCCTTGGCCATGAATCGTTCTGGCCGAAAAACATCAGGGTCTCCCCAAATTGCAGGATCTTGATTTGCAAAAATAATTGAATTAATCAAAACAATTAATTCTTTAACTCTTTAATCAATGCTAATTTACCTTTCAAGCAAGCATATAAATTGGGCATGATGATTGTATTCTTTGGGAAGAAGTATCCTCTAAATGTAGTGTCTTCTAAAGCGGTATGAAATATGGCCGTCGGCACAAGGGAAGAATATCGCATCACCTCCATAATCATGGCTTCAGTATATGGCATCCTGGACAACAAATTGGCATTTTCGCATCAGAAATCAACGACAATAAAATAAAGGGTATGAATTACTTTGGCCGATCGTTCAAACTGGGCAGTCTAGAATCACCGACAACTTGGTCAATTTCTTCTTGAAATCGTTCCTGTGACTTTGGGTGTACAGCAAGAAGTAGAAACATCCACGATAACGTCGTCGAAGTGGTCTCAGCACCAGCTTGGAACAGATCCAGCATTGTGTAGAGAAGATTTTTAACTGAAATTACAATACCCTCATGTATTTTTATATTTAATTACATTTATTTAAATAAAATCGGCCAAAATCCCGTTAACACTTACTGCCTTCTTCCCCATCAAAACTGGATCCAATCTTTGGGTTTTCCATTTCTTTAAGATAAACATCAATAAAATCTCTTGGTACTGCATTTGTCTGGAAAGAATCCTGATGATCTTTGATGTGCTTTTGTATAAATTCAACATTCTTTTTCTGTGTTTCTTTATAGTTGGCTGGTGCTGGACCAAAGAGGAATGGGAACCATTTTCGGATTTCATACAAAACCGGAAAGAATAAAACCAACGCAGCAACTTTGGACGAAGATACCGTTCTAAGATTCCATCATGGACAACAATGATTACTATAGTAACATTATTATCAATATGCAGACAATGCTTACGAAGTCAACCGCTTAATCAGATCGAGTAGGACAGGGTCATCATGCGAGTATCGATTTCCAGTCACCAAGGTCCAAAGTGCATTCACAACTGCGGCATTAAACATGTTTTGAGTTTGAATCGGTTTTCCAGCAGATTTCTTGAAAGTTTCGATAAGTTCGGTCGCCTCGTCATGGACCATCGATTCCATCGACTTTGTGCCAAAACCGAAATCTCGAAGTGTTTTTAGGGTAAAACGTCGTTGTTCAATCCATGTGGTTTCATGAGTGAATATCACGCCTTAAAGTTATCATGAGTAGTTTTACATGATTATCGTTAATCAATTACTTAGTATATAATCCTTTACGAACCTCGTGGAAAACCTCCACTCCTATCCCGGAAAGGTTTCAAGAAATTGGGTCTGCCACTAAAGACATTTTCGGCAAACATTTCCTTTATCAGCTTTGGCTCATTTATTATAACTGCCCTGTAAGTATTTATTGAAAAATATAAAACAATCCAAAAGTCTTGCTGTTTCGTCGTAAAAATGCAATTTACGGTAAGTTTCCAAAATAAATGGAAAACATGTCGCCATACTGCTCTCTCATTTTCATGAATGCTTTATGTGGTTCGGTACTTAATTGATGAAGGTTTCCCAAAAGTGGCAGCCGACGTGGTCCTAGTATTTAGTATTTTAAATCATTTAAAAATGGTACGTACAAATTGTCAGCGACAACTCTGCATATGAAAATATCGTCATGTTTAAGGATTTTGTTAAAGAAATGTGCATACCCGGTGGAAAGTTTGGAGGCTTTCTAGTGCACCAGTACCAGAAATAAATCATTACAACTGCAGATATAACCAACAATTCCGTGGCTCCCATTTGGACGAGATTCCGTAAAAATGTTTTTCAATTTTAAATGATGCTAAATTTTATTAAAAACAGATGGAATTTACACAGTAGTCTTGCAAAATTGTTACGAGAATTGAAAGAATATGTGCTCACTTGGTTACTGTTTGTCAACTGTCGACTGCAATTATTGAACACTTCAACACTCAACCTTCGTTTGTTTGATTGTTATTAAAGATAACTGCTCTTTATTGAATGACGGCATAAATCAGTCGATTAATCGATGTTTGTTTTTGATTGCATTGTGTCTCCTGCCTCATTCATCGTGCATAATTCAATTTCCTCTTCCACGTAATCTTTTTACATCATTTCCCTTATCACGAGCCTTGTATTTTGTCAGATTTTATCATGATGGTGTGTAGTGTATGGATGAATTGGTTTGTGAAATGAAGTCAGTTCAATCTCAGATGGGGTTTATGAAGGGCCAGATTAAATTGAATACATTACGGATTTTTGCTGCTATAGGATGCCGCTGCCTTTGATGACACTTTCAAGACGGTAACAGTACAACTAAAGTCAACCTTTGTGATACGATGTTGCTAACCTTAGACCAACAATCATTGGATCGACCATCAATTAGAATAATTACATGTACTATAAATTGTGCATAGGAAACAATTTTTAAAAAAGGAAACCCGTTTGAATGATACATGTTTTGCAAATAAGACAAAATTCATCATTTATACATTATCCATTTCTTAGATTATAACCAATATTTAATTGTAGTTTTGACATGAGCAGGTCATTAGCTTAATCAATTCTCTGCCAAATTTTAATAGCGGTATTTCTTGGGCGTACTTCAAAATTTGAGGTGAAAAACCTTGTACCATAACCATTATTACCCCATTGCCCCGTCAAAAGGTAGTCACTCCATCCAAAGGGGAGGTCAAACCCCCACTTAACCTGGCTCGGACTCGAAGTAGATTCTGTTCTCGTTACTCGTGGAGCGTCCTGTGCCTGAGTTACGCCAAACCCTTCTGCATTCCCACCCACAACCCGAAAGAAAAGTCCTGGATAACTCCCACTGATATCTTTCCACTGGACCTGTGGCCAAATCTGCCTCGGGTCAGGAATTCCGGGAAGTTGGGTATATATAAAACCAATTGGCACTGTAAACATAAATAAAATTTTGAATTCGTTGTTAGGACTATATGAAAGATTTCGAATCGTTCGTCTAATTACAACTTTGATTTTGCCCGTTTTTTTAAGAACGAGGCAAATTCACAAGAAAAGTTGAAAGTAATTAAAAAATACCTGGATTTCTGATTAGATCCAGTACCATTCTCTGCAAATCAGGTAGTGGAATGGTTGGTTCTTTTTCGCACAAGATCAAATTCCTCTTTCCACAAACCACGTCTGTCCACAGACCCTTGTTCTGAGACTGGAATAAATCTTTGGTGACTACCGCGGCCTTATCGTACCCAGAATTTAACTCAACACAGCCTGCTGTATCTTGAACAATAGGTCGACCTGGTGACCAATTGGAATAAACGACGTCGGACCCATCTTTTGTCCATATAAAGTCTGTGGAACCGGCAACATTCTTCCTCTCTGCGCCAATCCATATACTGTCCATCACAGAGTCTGGTATTATGGAAATAATAAAGGCCATTTCTTGAGGGTTTCGAATTGTTGCCAGGGTTGGGACTGACGTGGCATCAAGATCGTTGCAAGTTTGTTCGGCGACAGCACGATTTACGAAATTATCCAATAATATGAAGCAACGGTCTTCCTGATACTGTTTCCACTCTGAACCCCCACACAGTGTATTTACACCGTTTTGAAGGTTACGAGTTTTGTTGGCTGCGATATAGTGTACGCCGACCCATCCCATCAGAACAAGGAAGAGAGTAAATTGCTTCATTTTTTTGTCAGTTGGACTTCAGAAGTTAAGAAGAGAATGAACAAGTGGGTGCCATAGGATTCCTATTTATATTGTTTTGATAAGGATGTGGTTCATATTATTAGCTCGCCCATTGCCGTGTAGCAATGGAGCAGTACAAAAATCTCAACGGCTGTCTGTGCGTTCATCCGATTAATACCTTTAGTTTGGTGACGGTAATGAAAATAGTTATTTATGCAGCTCGAATGCTCGATGTAGCTTCCATGGTGTAGTCAAATAAATCAAATTGCATCGTTAATAATGATGTAAATACTGTTTAGTTTCGCAAAATTTGTCGTCATTTCGCAAAATTATAATTGATGACGGATGGACTTAAAATTTTATGAGCATGTATTGCTAAAAACCTTAAAATGTTGTTTTAGAAGTCAGATTTTGTGAACTTTAAAGTTGAGATGTCAAAAACCTTTCATACATACAATGTTTGAAATGCTTAATGCAGAAATGCTTAAAGTATTTAAGCATGAATTGTTGCTGTTGTCACCGTATGCAGCGGTTTATTGTCTATAAAACGAACTTAGATCATCGTGTGAGCTCATCGAGCACGAGGTGTGTTGCAAGACAAGGCAGTTGTCATTTTGAAAAATGATATATTACAGTTGCAGATTCCATCATTTCCCAGGAAACCCCATCTTACAGAATCAATCGAGTATCCGTAGAATTATTAGCAGTAGAACATTGCAATCGAATAACGATATTGCTATTAGCTGTTTCAAATGCTATTGTTGACATTGGAATCCCATTGAAAGGTTAAGGAGTCGTCAGAAATTCCCAGCTGCAATCACTAAATAATTCCACTTCTAAGACATGCAAGAGTTTTTTGCCATTCACCTCACTCAGAATCCTGCGATCATTTTCATCAATTTGGAAATTTTTGCAGAACAAGAAAATTTTTTGACTTTTTCACGGTATGACGTTAACTTTTGAACTAAGAGGTCAAGTGCCAATTTCGAATTGAAGGCTAATCACAAGACCTTTTCAATGATACCACATTTGGTGGTTGTTGTTATTTAACACTTTTGTCGCCTATGACCTTTGGCATTAAGGCCTGACTTGGAGGGTCCATTAATCGGTCGAAATGATATGAAAGACAGACGGACGGAGTATTCGTATAAAGCAGCTGCGCTACTTAATAAGTACTCAAATTTAAATTATGTCAACTGTTCTTAATCTTGCTGATTGATTGATACCTCAATATATTAACCTCTGCCGTATTCTGAAAAATAATAACCACTGAAACCCATCAATTTATACGTACCTAGTTCCTAATGACGCATTTTCCGTTCATAAGATGATTGATTATTTTGTTATTCATTGGCTATTGTTTTATCATATAACACAATTTGTTCTCCGCAAACAATTTGTTCAACACTCGCACTCTTCGTGATTTGGTCGCAGTCTGTGGAGCTTGACGCTGATCGAGTGTGGTTGGTTTACAAAATCAATTACCAAATATGTCAGGAATTGTTAAACTATGCAGATAAATCCGTCAATCCCACTTGAGTGACACCGTAAAAGTTGCTTTGCTTTATGCGTCATGCAGTTTTGTGCCAATCTGTTCTAACTCTATCTGTAATTGTAGTCTTCTGCTTCAGCTTGGGTCACACGTCACACCTTCAACCTATCTGTCCATTTGGACCAACCGGCCATCCAATAAGTCCTACCTTATGGGGAATATTCTACCAAGAAATAAACCACGGTGGTGACGGCGGTCTCTAACTCGAATTAATAAGAAATAGACTACTCTCCGTAAAATACTGTGGAAGTTTAGACCCAAGCTGAGGTCTGATAGGTAGCGAACACAGAGATCCCGTTTTATACACAGTTGTTACACAGTTCCAGTTTTGTGTACAGTTTAATGTCCAGATTTAACGGAAACCCAATTTCTAAAAACATTGTTATCTGACAAAACGACAAGTTTGAATGAAGGAAAGGGACTGTATTTGCAAAAAATTAGTACTGACTAGAAAAAATATGACACTTTGCTTAAAATACAGAATGCATTGTAATTATTTTAAGCTGTACAAAGTGTGAGCCGCATAAAAATGAAAAGTTGACAGATTTTGTACTAACGACTCATGAATTATGGAAAATTTTTATTATGGGTCAGTCTGCTTCGTTGCAGAAATTGAGAATGCAAAACCATATAGTCTAGGATACCTTTCTCAGATGGTATTAGAACTTTAACACCCTTAGTGCGTCGAATCCACCCTCGTTTCAGAAAAATCAACTGTATTACATTGTGCAAAAAATATTATATTTAGCAAAGGAAACACGTTTAAATTATATTTTGATTTGATGTGATTTATTACATTATTCCTGTCGATGTACATCAGTATAAATACTGTTCTTCAGAAAATAATTTTTTTACAAATCAAGGTAAAAGTGATTTATAATACACACATATCTGAGACTATAACAAATATGTATTGCCTTGTAGATATCTTAATTAATTCTCTGCCAAATTTTAATAGCTGTATTTCTTGAGCGCAAGGTGTGCAGTCTTGTAGCTATAAATTTCCCAAAACCTTGCGAAGGTCCCATTGTTAGGTAGTTACTCCATCCGAAAGGGAGGTCAACCCCTGAAAGTTCACCTATTCGGTTTGTTGCTTCCATTCTAGTTACTCGTGGAGCATCTTGTGCCTGAGTTACGCCAAACTCGGCTGCACTTCCTCCCACGACCCGAAATTTTCTTTCGGTATAATTCTGGCTGATATCTTTCCACTGGACTTGTGGCCAAATCTGCTGTGGTTCAGGTGTTTCGGCAAGTTGGGTATATATGAAACCAATTGGCAGTGCAAACATAGATACAATTTGTAAGGCTGTAGGCAAGATTTCAACTCATTTGACCAACTACAACCTTAATTTCGCCTGCCTTTTTCATTTACATTTCAAAAAGTTGCTTGTTTGGTTGGACACAAAACTTAGAGAAAATTTTAGTTAATAATAAATAGATACCTGGATTTCTCTTAAGGTCCAGTACCATTCTCTGTAACTGGGGTAACGAAATGGATGGTTCCTTTTCACACAAAATCAAATTCCTTCTGCCGCAAACCTCGTCTTCCCACTGACCCTTGGTCTCATTTCTAACCGCCTCGGTTTTATCGTACCCAGTAATGAATTGAACGCAGTTTGCTGTGTCATACACAGTGGGTCGATCTGGTGACTAATTTGCATACATGACGTTGGACCCATCGTTTGTCCACATGAACTCTGTAGAATTGGTAACATTCTTCCTCTCTGCGCCAATCCATATGTTGTTCTTTATTCTTGGGTGATGCAACGTCAATAGCAACGCGATAAAAAATCACCTAAGTATGCATTTCCCTACCCTGTCTTAACTT
>JAQIWQ010001704.1:0-10009 GCA_034695825.1 Folsomia inoculata
ACAACCACAGCAAAATTTTCCTCAGAATTTCGGCACACCCATCCAACATCAACAACAATCTCATCAAAATGTTCCTCCATTGGGTAGCTTTCACTCTTCCTCCCCGCAAAACAATCAACGTCATCAAAATTTGCAAGGACATCATACTGGTCAACCTCAACCTGTGTACCAACCTACTCAACAGCCCTCTGGTTCTATAAACGTGGCTCAGGTACAACTCCAAAATCCTAACAATAATCAAAGGCAAGTTCATCCACAGCATCAACAATACCATCAACAAACTGAACCTCAACCCAACTTTCACCACCAACAGAATAACCAACAAAATTTGCAAAACCATCAACTTTCACCAGATGCATCTCATAGCACCCCATTTCACCAAAGAATAATCCAGCTTCCTTCCCAAAACCTTCAGCTTCCTTCACCTGAAGATTACACAACAGGGTCCAGGAATGGATTCACTGCCCTTAAATCCGGCAGCTTCATCTCAATTGCCACAACATCTTCACCAGCTTTCTCCCAGCAGATACTATCCCTCAAGCCTCATGAACAACCGATTGATTCCAAACACTCTAAGCACAATTTATTCCCATCTCCAACCCCACCTCCAAACGGGCTCAACTACTTTCCATCTCCGAAATCAACCTCACGCAAACAAAGGACCCAATCTGTTCACCTCTCTACATTGAGACCACCACCACTTAATTCAACTCCTTCCCCTTTCACCAATGATGAGTTTACCACTTTCTCTAAACAGAGCAGCTCTTCCTCCTCAAATAACGCTACACCTACACCTTTCACAAATCAAAACTCTTTCATTGCTGCACCGACGCAAAGCAGTGTAAGCTCCACCAGTCCTGGTCATCGCCAAAATCCATACCTCCCCCACAACCATGGGAAAAGCAGAAACAAGCAAAGCAACAACCAGAAGCAAACTCAAAATCATGGGATTCAATACCCCAACTCTGTTATCACCACCACAATTAAATATCCAGAAGGAACTGGGAGTCTAAAGCTTGGCGTCCCAGGCGCTACGAACACCAAACGTCTTGTAGACTATTCGTACTCTGCAAATCCGAAAAGTACTACAAAATCTTCAATCAAGACCACACCTTTCCCAACAGTCGGGGAACGTTTTAACAACATTGTTGTGAGTTCTACTCGTCGACCCCAATCTTCTCCCTCTTCACCATCCCCCCAGTATTCGGGCAGACAGGGTGAGAATTCGCCAATCCACCACCGAAAGGGTGCCAGATTAGCAGGGGCAGTTCTCAATAAGTCCACCTCAAGTAGTACAGCCATTTATGTGGATTCTTCTGCCACTGCAGAGTCTGTATCTACCCCCGTGTCTGTGCCCCTGCCTCCATCCCCCGAAGCCACAGTTGCCCCTGCTGCTGTCTCAACGTCCAATTTTGGTTTAAGGATATCCACCATGGCCAAGAAAAAGATGGCAAATGCTTGGCAAAATTACTTTGGTAGTGGGGAGAAAGCATCCAGTTCAAGCCAGCAGGATAACTCTACCACGTAGATACACACGCCAAATGTTTTCTAAAGTGAAAATAGAAACCCAAAGACTTGTCAAAGCTCCTTAATTTAGAGTTGTCCTACTTTTTATAACAATCAAACCAAATACTTATTGTCTTTTTACGACTTTCTTCGCCAATTTGAGTCATTATGATACTAGTATATATAGTATATAGATATATGAAATAACACCATTGTTAAAAGAGTTAATTCTATTCTTTTACATTTTTCGTCTCAAATCGTGTCGTCAGTTATGCTGATTACATCCTTCTTCACTCTTAAGTGTTAGTAAACTTGGTTTTTACCAACATAACATACGAAATGCCTTCAACAATGTAAATAATAAATTGCGTTTTTCTGAGCATTTATAGATTTTTAGCGTTTTTCGCGATGAGATAAAGCTTACTCGATCAGTGTGTCATGTTCATGTTGCTTGATTAGCCACTACCGCACAAGTAAAACCCAGATATTATTGTTCGTGTGTGTAGTGTATAATAAAAAGCATATGTTGTAGGTAATAAGTTTTGATAGTAAAATAAAATGATGAAAATTACATTTTATGTAAGAAAAGAATTAATTTCTGCATTATTCACCTGCAGGTGCCCATATGCCCACTTCCATCCATCCCAAACCGGGAGGGAGGAATCATCAATTTCCATCACTTTGTTTCACATCACTTTCTTTTAAAGAACCAAGGGTCAAAAAATGTGTAATAAAAGTTATACAACACAACATAAATAAAATAAATAAAATATTCGGGAAGTATCCCTACCATGAAATAAAAACTTGTAACCAAGTCCTGCTAAAAAGTTTTTATAAAGTAAAGTTTTTAACGAATGGAAAGGGTTCAGTTTAATAAAGGGTAGTAGTGTGGAGATGGAAAATTGAGACAAAAGACTCGTTGTGAGTTGCATTTACTGTAAATTAAATTAAAGAAAAGAAACAATTTAATAACAAAATTGAGAAAAGACACAATGAGTAGTCTTTCAAGGAAAGGAAAAGTGAAAAATTCGGACAGTTTTGACACCACACTATCAAAAGGAATAAATGCATTTTTAGAAGGAGGGAGTAGTAGTGGCAGTAATTCAACAATTAGCAATGTAAAAAATCGAAGTATTGAAAAATGGTTGGACTCTGGTGGGATTAAACCTTCAAAGCCAATTGTATCAGTGTAAGACATAATAAGACAAAATATTTATTTCATTATTGGGTTTTATGTGGAATAATTGTTTTTTAAGGGCTCCTTCTGTTCATGGCCGTGAAGTTATTCGAGATGGCAAAATTGACAAGGAGTCTTCTCCAACAAATGAAAAACTACAAATGTCATCGTTAGTGTCGAGCATTCCACCAAAAACTCCCTTTTCTACTTTATCCTTCACACCGTCCACTAAGGCAGCAGTCGCCAATTTCAACATTGGATTTTCCTTGGATAGTAGCAGTGACAATGATGAAGATAACTTTATTCCAGGCTCGCCTATTATCTCATCGCAGAAGATGAAACCATCTAGTTCAGGCATCTCCAATAGTCAAAACATAAAGAATAAAAATGAATCGGATAGAAATGGAACAATTTGCTACCAATCTCCTACTATCGATGTCGTTGATGATGATGAGGTTTGTGAAGTAATTCCTGCCAGTCCATCTACTACTCCTGTCCTAGAGCATTCTAACTTTCATTCAAACAAAAGGAAGAGTTCAGATGAAGAGGAATTGCTGCCCTTGGACAATGACTATAATTCAGAAGAATATATTCCCCCACCAAATAAACGAAGGGTAATTTCTCAGAGGAAAATGGTATTAATGAGTGACTCTGAATCAGATGAAGAAACCGAGCAGGTAGAATCCGAAGAGGAACAAGGTTAGAAAAGCTGTTCGCTTGACATTACACATGTGTGAAATGATTTAACACCACATTGATGGTGTTTAATTTTGGCGAAGGAAATGAAAAGGACAACAATGAGGAAGAAGATAGTGATTTCGACGAAGAGGAAGGTGTGGACATGAGCCAAGCAATACCTGAAGATTTTTTCAGTCCAAATGATATGTTTGGCAAGGATGATGATATGGACAGAATTTTAAGCGAAATGGATGAGTCTACCATTTTACCTCCTGATTTTAGTCGGAGTAATATTTCGCAGAATGATGAGTGGATAAAAAATGTAATGGAAAGGCTTGAGAGCGAGGTATTTACTCCCCCCTGCCCCCGATCTCCCAATCTCAATGCCATGATGCAAAGTATTATTTTTTACTAATACCTCATTTCATTCTTGGTAGGATAATCTAGGAGTATTGGCGTCTGAACTTATGTCTAAAACAGTTTCAATGTTTCGTGGATGCAAATCATTTAGTACAGTGGCGTCTAATCTTGAAGTTTCTGAAGATAAGCTTCTGTCTTTGATTGAAGTTTGGGATATTGTTTCATGTTCCGTTATTGCTTCAGCCAAAAAGACATCCTATCCTTCAAGTGTTGTTAATAGTAAGTCGTTCAATTATTCAGGAAGGATTTAGCATTATGATGCTAGTATAACATTAGTTCTCATTTCTCATATCTCATCGTAGATCAGATTGAATTCTCATATGCAGCAGCTGTGCCAAATTCATCACAGCGTCCGCAATATTCAATACAAGCCGGTGGGGGTTATAGCAAATTTGCCAACCGTTCAGTAATTGACATCAGTGATGACTCATCCCCTATGAACATGCCGGTGAATAAGCTGAATAAAGCACAAACTAGTGCTGTGAGTTATGACTTCTTTGGAAATGACGCTCCCGATGACTTTTACGATATTGAAGACGAAGATAATAGTTATGACCAAGAACCGATTAGAAATGACTGCCCAACTAATTTTTCAAGCGCTGACAATTCTTACAACTTTAATCAACCTGATTCTATGCCATCGACATCTCCAAGAAAAAGGCATACTGGTTTGGGGACTCCTAACAAATCTCTTGATACCAGCTGTGTTAACTCCCCTACGAAATTTATGGACCCAGGTTAGAAAAATGTCCTCTTAATAAGACGGATTCCACCGTGTATCTAAAATAAAGCCATTGTTCATATTACTTTGCAAACTTGAAAATTTGTTTGACCAGGAAAGCTAGAAGTTGGACGCTTCTTGGGTAATGTTCCTAATGACGGAATAACTGGGGAGTTTGATGCATGTAATTTGCCGCATTCGAAGGTTATGTTTGATGTAAGAAATTGATTATTGATTATAGTCCCGATAAAGAGCACCTTCAGTTATATTTTATATGAATAAAACACGTTGTTACAGGCTTTGAGGTTTCGTTTTGGATTGAAACAATTCCGACCAATTCAGCTACAAGCAATAAATGCCGCCTTACTAGGCCACGACTGTTTCATTTTAATGCCTACGGGTGGAGGAAAGTCCCTTTGTTATCAGTTAACGGCTGTGATTTCTCCAGGTGTCACTATTGTCATTTCACCACTAAAAGCACTGATTTTGGACCAAGTCCAAAAATTGATGTCGTTAGATGTAAGGCAGAAGAAAGGCTTTAGAACTAAACCAATCTTATCTTGTTTTTTACGATTTTTTAAGATTCAAGCTGCTCAATTATCTAGTGATGTAAGCTTATCGGATCAGTCTGCCGTTTACAGAGAACTGGAACGGACCAGCCCAAGTGAGTTAATAGTTAATGTTACAGATTTGACTTGAATTAATGAATCAATTCTACTATTAATATTGACCTTGCAGAGCTTAAGCTTTTGTACGTGACACCAGAAAAAATTTCAGCTTCTGGGAGATTGGAAGAAGTATTCAAATCTTTGTACCAACGGAATGAGCTGGCTCAATTTGTAATTGATGAAGCTCACTGTGTGTCGCAATGGGGCCACGATTTCAGACCTGATTACACTAAACTTCATGTTTTAAGGGAACGCTATCCGAAAGTTAGAATGATGGCTTTAACCGCAACAGCAACGCCTGTTGTAAGGGCTGATATTTTGAAACAGCTCCATATACAACATTCCAAATGGTTTATGTGTTCATTCAATCGACCAAATTTAAAGTATGAAGTACGACCTAAGCGTGGCAAAGCCAATAGTTCTCAAGACATAATTGAGCTTCTTCAGAGTCGCCAATATCGGGGAGAATCTGGGATAGGTGCGTGAATCTAATGATGTCTTCTCATCAAATTATAAATGAATGAAAAAATAATATTCTGGTTTAGTGTACTGCTTCTCTAGAAATGACTGCGATAACATGGCTCAAACACTCCAAGAGAATGGAATTTCTGCTGCGAGTTACCACGCTGGGTTGAGAGATGACAAACGAGTAGCTGTTCAAAGAGATTGGATTGCGGATAGGACTAAGGTGTTTTTGTCTAAATTCTGTAATTGGCATTATGTGGCCACTAAACGTTCACGATTTTAGGTTATCTGTGCTACTATTGCATTTGGAATGGGAATCGATAAACCTGACGTGAGATTCGTAATCCATTATTCAATGCCCAAGAGTGTTGAAGGATATTATCAGGAATCTGGACGAGCTGGAAGAGATGGCGACATAGCGAATTGTATCCTCTTTTACTCTTATGCTGATGCTATTCGAATCCAATCTATGTTGAAATGTAAACCCTACTTTAATTATAATTAATACAATTTGAAATATTAATTGCTTAAATAGTGGACAAATCCAATTATACTGCCCAAAAAAACCACATCGAAAATCTTTTTCGGATGGTTGCCTATTGCGAAAACAAAGCCGACTGTCGGCGAGCTCAACTGTTGCAATATTTTGGGGAACTGTTTGAAGTCCGACTCTGCAAGAAATATCCAGAAACAGCCTGTGATATCTGTTCACAAACAGTATAACCAAATCCATACTTTATTATAATGCTCAGTTTTCAGTTAATGTAAAGTTAACATGCTGTGTTTTAATTTTTAGGATAACTATTTGGTGAAGGATGTAACAACGGAGTGTCAAAAAATTGTCAAAGCTATTTTTCTTGTAAATGCGGTCGGTGGTCGTGCTGCTTCGGCAAGGGGAGTACGAATTACTTCTGCCAGTGGACGATTCACCGTACTACACATTGTAGACATCTTAAAAGGAAGCGAGCATAGAAAAATTATGGACTCGGGTAAGGTTTATTTGTCCTTATCATCGTTTAAGGTTTCAATGTTATTTTGTTCTTGTTAGGGCACAATAAGTTTGACATCCATGGAGCATTAAAATCTTGGCATAAGGGGGAAATTGAACGACTCGTGCGAAAACTTGTTCTCGACGGATATCTTATGGTAAGATTTCCTTACGTATGCCTTTATATAGATTTGGATTCATGTTGTTCATTCTTCAGGAAGAAGTATATGAAACAAAGGATAAGAAGATTACTTACGCTTATGTCAAATTGGCCCCTAAAGCGGAACTTATCAAAGATGGGAAAGTTAAAATTGAATTTCCAATGGTATCCAATTCCTCGCGGTCACAGCCACAAGCACAACCGAAGTCCACCGTTAATATGGAACTTGAAGGTACCTTGGGAGAACTACAACACAAGTGTTATCTGGAGTTGGTTCAAGTTTGCCGAGACATTGCAAGCGAGATGAATATAAATCAGTGGGCAAATATAATGAGTTCTCAGGTATTAATTTTATTCATCTGGAATCTACATGAAATGTTCATATTATCAAACTATTTAATCTAACGGCAATATTTACACAACTTTCAGACCTTACGGTTAATGTCAATCCAAATGCCCGATACTCCGGCAGACATGCTTCGCATTCCGGGTGTCACAAAAGCTAATTTTGAGAAATACGGTGCGAAACTATTGGATCTGACAATAAAATATTCTGCGGAGAAGTTCCTGCTTCTAGCAGAACATAGTGATGCCATAGAAGAGTTCCAAACACAATCTAATAAACCTGGCGGCTCAGGGGACTGGATTGATGTAGACGACAAAACAGCAAGATCGAAATACTTCTCAAAACAACCTGCTTCGTCTGGAATACGAAAGAAAAGAGCCCCAAAAAGGAGAAAGAGAAAGTCCCCGAAAAAGACGACATATGCTCGGAAAGGTGTATCTCCGAAAAAGCCACCATCTCTTGTTCAAGCCCGTAAAACATTTGCCAAAGCGTCGACTGCATTAAAGTCCCCTAAAAAATATTCCCACATGGCAGGAGCAGGACCTAGTGGAATGAGCAACATCACTTCTGCCGCTGTTAAAAAGAATACAGCATTTAGTACAGGTGGACTGGGTTTAATGCCAATGCCAAAACCAACTCAACGAAAAATCTATTTTTGAATAGAACTATTGTACATATATTCATATTAATGCTATTTTTAGTTTTCAAATACTCGATAATTCCGTTTTCGCATCGCGATAAGTATTATATGTAATTTGCAGATATTTTTTACTCCAATTTTCGTATACAACCTCTGGTACCGTCCCATTGTGGGCTTTTCAATATTACTAATTGACAGGCCGTGATTTCGAATTATACCCATAACTTATTACATTAATGATTATAATAATATTTATAATATGATCCCAAGTGCAGTTCATTCAGCAAATAAATTTGCGTTGTCAGTAACCTCTGTAATCCTATGGTTCACTCACACAATATAAAATTACCAAACTTTGATCCTACTTCTATTTACCGTCTCACATCATTTAACACTATTAGCCCTTCTCATATTTGAAACTTATCTTGTCCTTGGCCGCAAAATCATGTCGCTACACTATTTGAAGTAGCCTAAGGTGTGCTGTGCTGTGATGGCACTATTACACTATACGGCATATGTTACATTACATGTAAATGAGCCCTCGCCTTGAAATTTAGAATGGTTAAAAACTTGAAAATGGACAGTTTATGATTTAAGTAGGTTTCTTTGTCTTGGTTAAATAGTGGTAGAGCCGGTATGTTGTGGTGTGGGATCACTTTTACTTAATTGGCATTACTTTACTCATTCACTTTCATTTCATTGACAAAACCCTACTAGTTTTACAAACTTTATAGATTGTGAACAACGTAGACAATTTTGCAGAATTCTACACTTATTGATCACAATTATTATAAGTACTTTAATCTACATAACTTGCCCTAAAGATCATAACAAGATGCAATTTACATAGGCACATACCATGCATTTTGAGATTTGCATGGGATTTAACAATTGTAATCAAATATTCAAGACATGTCTCTTATAGAAAATTCTGTGAGGTGTAATAAATCCATGAAAAAAATTTCAGAAGGATGAAAGCGATTCTTGAAGATGAGTTCCTATGTATAAGCCAGCTTGATTAAGCATCCCCTGATTAATTTATGACCACCAAATTTAATGGGGTAGAACTTGCTGACAAGACGAACTAATAAAATAACTTTCTTCCCGTTGATTTTTTCTAATCATTGTGGGTTTTGATCACGTCGCCACAAAACAAGCTGACAAATTGTTAATTGACACGACGGTGATAGTGGTGTGGTTTTGGTGAGAGGTATGAGATTCTCATGAGATACAGTTTTTTCACTTTTAAATGACTACTACAATAAACCCCAGAGATTCTTTAACATTTTGGATCATGATAAATCGGAGCAGATAATGCAACCCCGACTGGTTCATGCAGTTTCTTGTGTGAATTTGCTATAAAAAATCATCTCAATACGTATAGATAGTTGTGGTTGCTATTTTCATTCATTAAGGGGTGGATGAAAAATGAATTGCTTAAGTAGCTTTGGCTCACCAAAAATTACGACTTTGGCCTAATTTATTTAGTCCAACGTTTTACAGCGTTGTTGCAACTGGTACTATTATTGCATTGTAATGCATTACATGAAGAACATGGGATTGGAAATCCTTAACAAAGTGTCGTTGGCCGGTTTCTCTTCAGAATGGAATAGTCTGACCTTCATTTCATGCTCGAGTTGAGAAATTGTTGGTATTTTTCCGACGAAAGGGACCATTTAGATATTTAGACAATTGGTTAATGGACTGGAAATCCCAAGTAAAGTCCGAGAGAAATCCTTTCCTGAACTTTCGTTCTCAGCACTCTCTTCTATTATTATTTGTGAGAAATTTGGATTGTTGAAACCACTTTACTGGTTTTTAACATACCATCAACAAACGGTACATTACATTGAAAAGTGTCCACGTAATTGCCATCATTTAAATTGGGTGTAGTCAGTCGTCAAACTAATGTCTTGCACGTGTTGATGTAGAAATACGCATAAATGAGCAGGAATTTCCATTTCATGCCTAGAGGAATTTTAAAACAGAGAAAATGGGATGAACTTGTCATAGGCTACAAAAATTATAGACAGATTGTTTGTGATTATAAAGAAGTTTGTGCCTTGATACAACCCATCATGTTTATGTTTATGAATGAAAGCTGCTTTGATCAGAAATTGCTTCATATTAAGGAGATAACAACATTCATTAAAACATTCATGTTATTATGTTCACTACAATATACGATAAATCATGTGATGATACTGCATAATGTAACCACCAGTCTACTGGAATGTACA
>JAQIWQ010001705.1:0-10009 GCA_034695825.1 Folsomia inoculata
CCAACCACCCCATTAAATCACCTCTTCTGCTCTGCACAACTGGGCAACTGGACTGGCCAAACGGTCCAAAATCCGAAATATATATTTCTTTTTAACGTCCCCTTTTCCCAGTAAGTACAAGTTGCTCCAAAAAGTGAACCGGTAATGTCATGTAAGTAATGTGATGTTGCTGTATGAGTCTGATGGCGAGCATGATATGATGTAATGTAAGGTACCACACAGGTCTTACAAATGCATGTAACCTCTGCATGTTGGGTCATAATGTAAAAGGTAGTTTTACTCGCATTCACATTCGTAATGTGGCCTTCCTACTAGTAGTCTACCTCCCATTTAGTTTTTGGCCTGGAAGACGCAGGAAAGGAGGTAAATCACCGGTTGGTTGGTTGGTCGAGTGGGCATAATATACATAGAGCTATTACTACAAGTTAGAAAAGGCTTTGGATAATATTTCATAAAATACTGTTCTTCCTCTTCTGGTGAAGTCAAGCCAAGTGACAAAAAATCTTGCCCAAACCAAGCTTTGCACATACATAACACGCATGGAATGAAATGGACTCGCAGAATCACTTTTACCTTTACGGCTTTACCTCCTCCGTCTCAAACTTTTACTGTGTCACTCCTTTCCGGTGTGGATACTTGGTTGGTTTGGTTTGGTTGGAAGTAAAAACTATAATAATGTTGGGGGGAGAGATAGAGTGGGAAAGTACCTTAACTTGTAGTACTACTAGTAGCAGTAGTTGGTAGTGGATTTTTGGGTTTATGTTTGCAGTTAACTTACAACTTAAGCTACTATACCTCATTTCATTGCTTTACTTTAGTGAATATCTTTTAAGACATCCAATCCAAATCCGGGAGACGTAAACGATGGATTTCGTTAGGGAGAGAAGATTGAGGGCACTCCATTAATTTTGGGGATTTACTACGTTACAACCTTCATGTATGAAGGCCTTTAGCTGTGATATGGACATGTCTTTTAGTTAGCGTAGTTGGTCAAATTTAGTGAATGCATTGCGCCATTTGAAATTCATTAAGCGTTTTAGGAAACTAGCAAACCACACCGTAAATCAACTTAAATATTTTGTTAGCAAATGTTTCACATTATTGTATTGGATACACATTAAAAATAAAAATGGTATCCTGTAGGCCAATGTCACAGGATTTATGTGGACCATGCCATACCACGGATGTTGAGATTTAACTCAACTTGGCGAAACTTCCTTACCTGTCTGGCGCCAGGCGTATGTAAGTATTATAGCCATCTACCTTTACATTACTACTTACTTTCCTAGCGACTGATCCACCTTGCAGATAAAAAAATGTTGGCTTGGCTTTGCATGCTTGGTAAATCTTGTATCGTATCAAAAAATTAGGAGAATGTGTATGCAGCTTTTACTCCGGAAGGGAAAGGAAATGCGGATACAAGTTACGCGAAACCATACAAACTACTACCTACAGTTAGCTTCAGGTTGGATTTGGATTGGATGGAGCTATAAACTAACTCCAACTTCAACCTTAACCTGGCTTCATGTTGTATAGTTGAATGAATGCGATGAATCATCTCTTTTCACTTGTTATTTATCTCTTGAGTGCGTCTTTCACTAAAAGGTTTCAGTTTAGTCTTTTCTACAAAAGTACAAAGCGCTATTGACCAGCATTGAGTTTGACCGGTGGCCATATAATCGTCATTTGTGCTGTCCACATACATATACCCTATTTTAGCTGGAATTTAACAGAACGCTAAATTTTTTCTGTCGCCTCTTTCTTATGATCTTTTCGAACGTGATGGGATAGTTTTTATGGATGATGCCAATGTTCAAATCTTGTCAAAAGGTTTGCTTGTCCACTTGGGTTCCACATGTTATACACCTCGATAGTTTGAATGAACAAAGTTGAAAATAAAGACCGTTTGTTAGAGGATCTCAAGTTTTATGGGTTTGGCCAAGGTTGTAAAGCTTGCATACTTTTTGACGACAGGAGAAAAGGTAAAAAAGGTTGGTTTGTTCGATAGCTAAGATATAATGGTTGAAGAAGGATTCGAATTTGGTTTAAAAAATGCTTCAATTCATGACATGAAAGTGGATTTTATTTTATTGGGATGGGATGAGAGTAAAAGAGGTGGAGTAAAAGGATATAATTGTACTGATTTAACAGTTGCAAGTTTAATGAACAAAATTTAATACATATTTATTATGCATTTAACTACTTGGGGGCACACAATTTACCTAATGTATAAAATTGGGCAAGTGAGAATAATGGGCAAGAAAGCAAAGGATAAACTAACTTGCAGTATATTTTCCAAATAATTATTTGCTTAGACTATGTAACTATACATGTATATACAATATAAACTGTTTATATATTATATAGTTACATAGTCTAAGATTATTTGCCTATATTAAAAAATCCTGCATTACCTACCCATTTAATAGGTTTCTACCATTCCTGAAATTCCGAATTAGACTCCAAATGTACGCTTACCCTACTTTGTCTTAATCAGTCATCCACATTGACATCAGTCAATTCCAAAAACCAGTCTATGGCAGTTTATGTCAAGTTGCAACCAAAGCATCCACATAAATAAACCAAGATCAATTGTCTAAACTTAAAGTATTGTTGTATAAAGTAAACGTGTCAGTTGCTTTATGAAGAAAATTCTGTACGTTAATGAAGTTAGACTAAACCTTCAATGTGACGAATTATGACTGATTATTCATCTTTAATCAGTGACAACGCATGACAATGACGTAACGAGAAAATTGGTAACACATATCACACATGTGTGTCTAAAGATGTTGGACGTGGACATTCCCTTAAATACAATATTCTGTAAACGCCCTGTCAAAATCCACCCTTCTTGACTATACTATGAATACTGTCTGTGTCCACCTCTTAACAGTAAAATCCATACTGCCCGTACTGCTACAGCACGATACAATAGAATATGGCTCTGCAATAATTTAGCAGTGGGAGAGATAATTAGAATAATCATGCCCATTACACTCCTCGACACACTTGACTCTTAAAAATTCAACGACTTTACTTCACTACACTCCAACAACAAGGTACTTGGTTGGGAGTGATTAGTCAAAATCAAAATCTCTTTGGCTGATTGGTGCATCCGGTGTTGTGTCCAAAAAACCACACCAAGCAAGTCAGGTCCATCCGTACAGAAGGCATAATAATATCCCCATTATTATCAAGTAAAGTAACGTGTAAAGTAAAATAAAGTGTTGTCAGTCATTATCATTGAGTCTATTCTCCTTTGCTCAAATACAACACGGGAGTCCAAATTGGACCTTTGCAGACGCTTTCAGAAGAAGAGATCACATCACATAATGCACACATGTATTGTATCTGTAGTTTAGAGAGTGAAAAGATTAATCATCATCCCTCGTTTCTCTTGTTGGATGGATAAATAGCAGGAGTTATACATAGAGACTGACTACTACTACTAGGGACAGTGTGCCCTCATCAATTGTCAATTAAGCATTATCGAGCTAAATGCTAGGCTGCGCTTGATAATTTGTTTCGTATTCCTAATTCTTACTCCTACTCTTCTATGTAACCCTCATGTCCTGTCCATTTATTTTTATCCTCTCTCTCTTCCCTTCATTTTGTTCAATTGGATCCAATCAAAATCAAATACGTCCGTGTGTATGGATAAAAAAATAAGAGAAGAGGACGCATCACAGGAAAGCAGAAAAGTAAAGAGATGCATGAATGAGAGTCGTATGGCGTCACCGTGAGTTTAAGTACCGTGAGTTTAAGTGGTAACAATTTAGAAAAAGATTCAATACAAGATTTTAAGAATGTTCATTATAATTTGTTGGGATTATGATTCTATGATTTAATCAAACGCCACAAATGAATATAAAAATAACACACATTTTTTAACAATCGTAGATGCTTATTGTTTTATAGCGTCATATTTAGCACAAGCGAATTGCATAAATAGTGTGATTTAAGGTAAAGTTGATAAGGTATCATCTTTAAAATCAACCGAAGAAATCTAATCAAAATCCCCATAATCTCATCCTTGCATCACTCCTACGTACTATACTTTGACTTTGCCCATCCTGTTGACTACAAGACTTTGATAATGTCATTATCACCAATCAAATCACCATCACATCAACATCAGGATCGCTCTTCTATCCTAGACTTAACTTTGCATTAACATAAAATCACCTTTTACTCAATTCTAAACTAAACCACCTCCGCTCTGCTCTTCTTGCATTCTATATACATCTCTCTCATCTCGATTCCATAATGATTTCATTTCACCTCTCAACACAACCTTGATTCAGATTCGGATGTCGTAACTGCAAAACTCTCATGAAATTAAATCACTTGCTTGTATACTTTGGATCACTTGCTTGTACACCCAACCCAACTCAGCCAAACCATCATTCAGGTTAATTTCCTTCGAGAAGAGTGATACAAAGTTACGACATGGATGGTGGCTTTGGCTTGACTTGGCTTTTGCATAAGGTATTTAAGGTACTACACAAGTGAGGTGGGATAGGTAAAAAGATTCAAGATGGAAAAGCTTATTCACAGTTGAGTTGAGTTTTACTTTATTTTATATCTTTTAACCTTATGGCCAAGAACAGCATGAAACATAACATCAGCGTGGTCTGGTATAACTCGCCTCGCCCATTAAATCCAATCGGTCTGTCGGTACGTAAAGTAAGCATGCGAAACAGGCAAAGCATAAGGGGACGACGAAGGATGATGAGGCAAGAATTTCGTAGAAAAAAAGAAAACTATAGCAAAGCAATAGAACAGAACAGAAAAGCCATGGCCAATAAGAAGATGAGTTTGGCTCAAATTCTATGCACCAAGCCAAGATAAGCCAGGTAGTTAAACGTGCTACAAATAGTACCTCGTCCAAGTGGTATGGTATTACGAACGACAGAATGAATGCAATGATCCAAATCCATCACCTACCAACTGGAATGTTGCTGCTATTCATTTATCTATCCATACAACATTACCATCATAAAACAACATGGTTTACTTTAATGGGAAATTAACGTATTTATTAAAAGGTGAACTGATTTTTGTTTAGCTCATGAATCTTCATCTTTCCTACAAGTTGATGAGATGAGATGAGTGAGCAATGAAATGAAGGGAAATATGGCTGAACATCATAAAATGAAATTCCAAAATAACGTAAATTGTCAAATTCATAGCTTTATACAATGTCTGATTTTAGTATTTAATAAGAATTCAAGACGCACAGAATGTTTAACAACCACCAATAATCTGCACCTTGCCATTACTTTGCCACCTAAATAAGTTTAGTAAAGTCAAGTTGAACATGGTCTTTCCAATCTTCATGTCATCATGATCTTCTGTACGTTGTCCCAAAATAAACCTCGAGTGAAGTGAGGGGAAATAAAATGCTCTTGCATGCATTCATATACTGACATTACGGTAGTGTGGGAAGGTGTTCCATTCTTTATTTATACACCTACACCAACTAACAACCAACGTGAGCTATATATCCCCACACATGTATACCTTTGGAAGGAAATGTTCACAAAACTCAACATATTTCGAGAAGTCATCAAGCTTTCTTCTAGTGATTGCAATAACAACGGTCTTGCAGGCAAATAGGTGCCATACGGTGGGGTGAAGGAAATGATGATGAAGAAAAGGGAAACACATGCATTTTCTGTGAATACCGGATATGGCACAGGTTTCGTTTCTTTAAAATGATGATGGGGTTAGTTCTACTGGTTTTTGTCTCTCTGCAAACCTTCATAATTTCGGGGTTTAAAGTCGGTAGACGCTTCGAGTTGAGTGAGCATATGTCGGGTAGTGTTTTGTTTAAATTTTGTACACCTGTGATCTTTCCGTCATGGGTTTAAAACTGATAGAAGGCTTCATTGGTTTAATACGTTAAATCACAAAACTCCACCTTTGGAATCTGCATGCTCTTAGCTAATTCCAAATGTAGCTAAAGTTTTGTAATGTAATGGCAGAGTATTATTACACCTGCAGGATTATCACTTGTTTTCCCCATTTGAAATATCATAAGCTAACTACAGTTCAATCAACCTCCATTGGTAAAAAACATTTTAATACACAGATCAACTCATATTTAACCAATATCAGACAGACCCCAAACTGTCATAAATTAATACATACAAGCTGGACTCAAAAGTAAAAGGGTTTTATTTATGGGTGAAAGGTCACTCGTTCCATTTGATTGAACAGAGATGATTTCCTAATCCATGATCACCTTATCAAACTAAACGTACATTCATCCACATCCAATTAAACCAAGAAGGAAGGCCAGGTCAATCCTCATCTGAACTAAACTACTCACTCCAATGGATGTGATGCTGTATTTTTCTTTTAATGAACAACGAATCCATTCACTTAAAAATGCAAGTATCAAATTCCCCGTAAAATTTGAAGCTGTATTCTCAATATCCAATTTATATTACGGAAGTGAAATGAGTTATAGGACTGAGTTACATGACATGACAATGACACTATATAACTGATTTTGTATAATCATTTATAACTTTGGGTCCGGAGATAAAATTCATCATAAAGAAATGGATCATGCTTAAACGACAAATCTCACGTATTTATCACTCTGTGAGCCTTAGTTCACATAAACAACAGGAACATTATAAGCACGTAAAAAGAAACGTCATAAAGAAATTAAGGCCAGGTCGAGTTTAGTCAGAAGAGATAAACAAGGAGTCATCAACATTTTCGTTTCAACAAGTCGTGGACGATAACTGCTAAATTGGCTCCAATTGATGTAATATATCTGCATGACGTTCATAAGTAAAATTCATTTCTTTTTTCTGTTATGCTGCGGTGAATATTTCCTTTATATCCTTGGTTGTGGTAAATTGGGTTTAGTCATGTCTAAAGGTATGCTATCAAATATAACGAAATAATAAGAAGGTTATCGAGGTAATGTTTGTTAGGTAAGGTTCACGTTGACGTTGAGGTGACCAGTATTAAATCAACAAAATCATAAAATACTGAATGTCATTAAATACGCAAAAGCCATTCAGCCATTTATGCGGTAAACAAATGGAAATGACGACGAACGACAATAAAATATAAAGACCATTCAAGGTAAAATTACTCGAGATATCTGTTGCACATGTAAAAACTTGTGGTTTGGTTTGGTGAACTGTTTGTCTTGGTTGGTGTTTATTATCATTAAGTTTCTTACCAAGAAATTATACATTACCAATGACTCGAGGTAGCCAACGTAGAGGAGTAGTTGGGTACTTACTGTAATTGCTGATAAGACAGATGTTTGCGCTATTTTAACTAGCTAAAGTAGTTGCAAATGTTCATTACTCATAGTGGTGCTTGCAAAATGTAATTACAATTACCTTGCCTTGTTAAGTCATCATCAGTCATCACATACCCAAACTTGCAGTTGAATATTTTAGCCAGACCACATACCAACAATATAAAACAAAAAGCGAAACTGCTCGAATTAGACACGGACGGACAATGTTACATTAGATGAAACCTTGATTTATATTCTCATTCCATTTGTACAATGCGTGGTGTCAAATATCCGACACTGTATTACATTTATCATAACTCTAGCAAAGCATACCTTTAGTTGGAAGAATAAAATTGAGTACAAGGTAATAAATGTGATACCTTGGCAAAAATCTGTAATATGTGTATTGTATGTAATGTAATGGCTACCACCATAACTGAACTGAGAGTGGAGTGAGAACTGCATAAGTTTTACATTTCTTTGAACGAAATCATCTCACCAATCTGCCCACTTTATTTTATTTTATCACCGAACTGTAACAAGATGAGCTAGCAGTAGTGGGCTTATAATCCACACCTACCATTACATGAATTTATCCATATCCACCTCTGGCACCGATCAGAAAAATGATATCTCACGCAGTGACTCCCTCCGTGCGAAAGAAATGTATCCACCACATACAAATTCCACCACATTTTGCTGACGATGGCACATATCAAACATGGAAAAAACGGAATGATGATGGTCATCATGCCATGAAGATGTAAATATGTAAAAAAGTGTTGGGGTTTGGCAACCAATATCGCAAGGTGAAAGCTATTGATGTTGTAAGATCAGGATGTTGAAATGCGGGGTTGGTGATTGGGCATCAGGTCACGAAATCCCTGGACCAACAATTCCGTGACCTTACTGTACTGACTGACACGGGTCGGTATTTCTCAGGATTTCAGATACCATAAAGGAAAGGTGGTGGTGTGATGTGTAATATACATGCCAAATTCCAGACCAGGGAGGAAATCAAACCAATGAGATTTTCATCTGAAAGGTATAAGGTATCGCTACCATATCACATCCAATGAGATCACATCATATTGCGGAGATTTGAAGAAGAAATAAAATAAAATTCGAGTGTCTCACTTGGACAGAAACAGATTTTCCAGTTGTAAAATTACCTTGACACGATCAGCATTTTTAAAACCGAATTTTCTTTCTATGAAGTATGGGTAATACCCGTGATACCTTGCAGAGATCTGAATGGCTTGGGTTTGGTTGGTAATTTTGTTTAATGTGATGTGATATGAAGTTGGATGATTGAGAGTTGGAAATTCACAGAAGCCAAAAGCAGCGTTGATTTGATGGTTTTGCTACTGGTACAGTAGTAGTTTGGGTTTGGAAGAGTTAGCTTATTGGCTTATTGCATGGCTTACACCTTATTTTCTAGCTCACCTCATTTGTCCGTCTTCGCACTACTTGACAATAAATGGTTCAATATTTTTCAAATTGCACATTTCATTCATGTCCATACTTGATCTAGATACTTGCCATAATAATTTCAGAGTGGATTCAGTAAGTTGCAATTTTTGACTTGGCACAGACAAGGATAAAAAATTGCTAAGAATTTCGGATTTGGATTCGAATCTTTAGATTAGTGTGAGAGAAACGTAACATTCATCCATGAAATTGCTCACGTGTGTGATGTGATTCACATTTATTTCACACTTTTTAATCATTTTGCTTCTGGCATCCCATCGTCCAACGCGTGATATGTAATGTAAAATGTTACAAGTGAATGAAAACTAGATCACAAAATTCTGTAAGCAATAAGCAAGTGCCTGAGTGAATTCGGCATTTTACATATGCAGATTCTGCTAAAGACTTCAACACTCTATAAACAAAATCAGCCATCCTGTAACAAAATGGGATTTTGTTCAAAGACTTGCATGCAGAATTGTATCTCATTTGATTTCATTGGAATCCAATCAAAGTAAGAATAAAGTTGAATAAAATAGCATCCATCCCTTTGGCCGACAATATGGTTTTGCATCCCATTTATTTCTGTCTTGTCACCATGAAATATTTTGTTTGTCACTTTGAGCAAAGTATACACGTTCTACGATAAGATGGTGAGTATAACACAAACACTGGAAGGGATGAGACATTCAAAGTGAAATAATAATATCGATAAATCGGAAAGTTTTCGAATCTCGATCCAACTCTTTGACTCCAACTAGATTGAAGTGGAAAGAATCACCTCACAACTCTCTCTGCCTTCACTCACCTTCCCTTTTTGGTCAAGTGCCAACCAAGAATCAGGAGCTGCCGACTTAATGACGACACGGGAGATGAAGGTGATCCATCCACCATTCAACATCCTTAAACATTACTTACTATTACTACTGCTAGATTCTTCCTTTTCTAACCATGAAGGGGTACGGGTTATATGAGCAAATACTACGATATAGTTTTTGGCAAATGCTGCTGATGGAGGAATTCGTGCTAGTAAATATCTCAAGTGGTGGATGTCGGATAGAAATGGGAGGATCTCTAACACAACCTGTCTCAATGCACCTGACAGACAGCCATTTATGTACCTGCCGAAATCCATCCTCCCACCTTCCATCTCCATCACTCATTTACGAAAAGGAAACACCCTTAACGGTATGCAATCATGCTTTCACTTTGAAGAAAAGGTTATAAACCAAAATTATAAGCAGTAAACCCAAGTCTGCATAT
>JAQIWQ010001706.1:0-10004 GCA_034695825.1 Folsomia inoculata
GAATAATCCATATCCGCTTTCACTTGTTGGGTGACGAGTATTGATAGGGGTATGAGGATGAGCAGTTTCTTGTGTGGTTTTACCGAGATAAACTTCTGTGACCGTATCACTCCGTTCTGCAAACTAAAATAATTCATCGTTACAAACTTAGTATAGGTAATTTATTTAACGATACCTTGATATACACCCACTTATCAGTTGCTAGCCTTCGAATTCCAGTGGAAGGGATTAACGATGATTCACCGAGAGTTTGATGTTGACCTCCAAGTCCTATGTCGATGTTCAACTCGTTCAAAAGTTGGCGAACAAGATCCCAACACACTCGATTAACTGTAAATCGTTCCTTGATTAGCATTAATTTTTTCTTGGGGTCTCCTGTGAAGTTGAGAATTTGGAAAACGAAATGCATCACAAATCCTACTGTTTGATAAAAAATAGTAGCTTCATCTTCTCCTTTTGGTCTCCATTTTTTACTGCTTTCCCAGATCGGTTTGGCCCCTTGGCTTCTTTTTCTTTGACGTACTTGTTCTCTGTTGTGCAACCCGTTTCATTTCCGATCACTTTCCCAAAATTTGCTTTAAAGTCGGGCGTATGGGATTGACTTGCGACTAAAACGTGGGCATCCACATTTGCACTATTTCTCTTGAGCCAAATTGTTGTTGATGATGTTGGATCATGTTCCCTACATTTTTTGTTGGCTACATCGCTTGTTTCCAACAATGTTTTTGGCGACAAATAAGTTTGCGATAATTGAGAGAATCCCAATAATCAATTTGTCCCTCTTTAAATTCCACGTTTGTATTCACAGTTTCGGATTTGTTATTTAGCCACGTCCCAGTTATGGTCTGTCCAGAATTAAGAATTTTGTCCATTCTCTCATCGTTATCCTTCAACATTTCTCCATGTTGAGTATACTTCAGCCGTTCTTTAACATAACTGAAGATCGCCCCCATTGTCGTTTTTGGTGCTGGAATGACAGATCTGTTTGGACGAGGAACGTAGGTATTCAGCACAAACCGTGAGGGGGGTAGTTCCACTTGAGGCTCATCGGCATGATCAACGACCAGTGGTAAAGCTTCTTAAATTGAGAAGGGGATTTGATTTGTTTATTGTTGTTGGAAAAGATTTAAATACAAACTTACCTTGAATGATGACTAAATGTCCATGTTCATCTTCATAAAAGAATTTCGTTGGTTAATACACTGAAAGAGACTCGTACTTAGTTACTCAAAAACAAGCGACAAATTAAGTATAAGTAATTAAGTGATTATGGAATGCTCAAATTTTTATTGTTCCATCGATTTTTTCAGCTCGACAATATCTGTTCCATATACAGGTACAGTGAAACACACCTAACTCGGTGTTGTGAACATACTGTTTTGGTTTAACATAGCGGCAGATTTTGGTTCAATAATGAAGGGCTTGTGGACTAAATTTTAGTTTGAAGACAAGAGAAGGGAATGTCCGCGTTAGTAGAGAACTACCTGGCCACACTGGGTACTTGAGTTGCTGTCGGTTCCTAGATGACAACCAAATTGTCACGAGTTCAGGTGACATGACCTGTGCATTGTGGGACATCGAAACTGGTCAGCAATGTACTTCCTTCACCGGTCACACTGGGGATGTTATGTCCCTATCCTTATCTCCTGATATGCGGGTAAATAAACGTATAGGTATATGTATAAGCTAATTCTAATGGTTCAAAGTACCACTGAATGAAATCTGCGCGATTGTATGCAAAACGGTTTATGCACATGCACAAGTCCGCACGACAAACATACTCGATTTTTCATCGCTCATCGTCTTCACTCGAACTTGAACTGTATCAACATCTCCCGACGGAGAAGTTATGAGTTTGCCAGTAGGTAAGATCTTGCCAGAATTATTTTATTTTGTAAAGTACAGGATATTAGAAGTGACAACAGCAATTGCTAAACATCAAATTTGTATCCAACTAAAAACTGACCCATATGCTAGCTATTTGCCACAAATTGGAACTACTCCACCACTTCCAGCTTTGGATAACATTTAGATTTGGACGATACGACAGTAGCTCCTATTTTCCCTGACCCACGGCAAGTAAGCAAAATTGTTGCAGTTCAATCATTTTATTAGTGTCTTTGTCTAATAATTGTGTATTCTTATGCAGTTTGAAGGCGCTTTCTCTCATCCACTTCCGCAACTACCGTTTTGCATAAGGAAGAACTTTCTTGTGATGGGGATTGAGTTTGGAGGATAGGAATTTGCAAACTTTCACCGTCAATTGTTCTACTATCAACAAAGTCATACGAAAGACAATAGGCCATGCCATTCTAGAACTGTTTCGCCTTATCCTGTTGACGGATATAAAGTAAAGTTAGATTGCCAGAGTGTGACGGTGACTTTTCTTATTCCATTTGACTAAACGTATCATGTGCTAGTACTGAAGGCCCGAAGGGAAAACAATATAATGATTTACGTCATGCACTTACATTAACATTGTATACCAAAGTAATTCATTGTTTTTCTTTTAGAGATCCGTACAGAGATACATAGGCAATATGGCATTCCATCTTTTTGGTAGTATGGGGTGGATCGATCAATTAATACGAAATCCTTACCCCCACTGCAATTATCTCTACTTTTAATCCGACAGAACCCCGCTAAATTGTTTTAGTATAGTATTCCAAAACTCGACGCACCGACTTGGTACTTGGTAACGACTAACGAGTACATGTTCACGGCAGAATATGAAAGTTTTGCATACAACCACACAGAATTCAGTTGGAGTTTGAACTATTAGTGTTACCTTATACATAATCTAATAAAGTTCAATCTAATATTTAATTCAAAATTTCATTATGTACGCAGACCTTTGTTTCTGGAGCATGTGATGCTTCCGCGAAGGTATGTTGAATTTCTTGTTTTGGTTTCTGTTGTGGGGTTGAACCTTAATTTAACTTTACATAATTGCATGATTAGCTTTGGGACATAAGAGATGGGCTGTGTCATCAAACATTTTCTGGACATGAATCTGACATTAATGCCATTGGCGTAAGTACTTTTCTATTATGGTATTATTCTGTGTACTACTTATTTATTCTGTATTACACATTTTACAGTTTTTCCCTAATGGAATGGTAAGTAAAATACGACTGTATTCGAGTCTGCGGAAAATGTATGTGTTTATTGGCTAATGTTTACCTTGCCCATCACAGGCGTTTGCCACGGGTTCTGATGATGCAACTTGTCGAATCGTGAGTTATATTATTTGTTATTATGTATACATATAATATTTATTGCGTTATGGCCAACAGCCCTTGCACATCATCATAATTTCAAATAATAAAATAGAGTATAAATATAGTACATTACAAGCATAATTAGATTATTAAGGTGTCGCTATTATTAAATTATTCCGAATACGTACACAGGCATGCATCTAAATTATAACAAAACATTCATTCCCATTTTCGTAATTAATAATACAGTGGTGCTAAAAATATTATTCTTACATTTCAGTTTGATAAACGGGCGGATCAAGAATTGGTGAGTGAAGAATTCTCACTTCCTTTCTCTATAAACCAATCTTTGATATTATAATCTCAATCAATGTCCAATGTAACGTATTTATATTACAGGCCATGTATTCGCATGATAACATCATTTGCGGTATTACCTCTGTGGCCTTTTCTAAGTCTGGTCGCTTATTACTTGCTGGATATGATGATTTCAATTGTAACGTTTGGGACTCCATGAAGACCGAGCGAGCTGGTATGATTGGCAAAGCATCATAAAATTATATCGAGTTCAACTGTTCAACTACATTAATTTTTTTCACAGGTGTTTTGGCTGGTCACGACAATCGAGTGTCGTGCCTGGGAGTTACAGAAGATGGAATGGCTTGCGCAACGGGATCTTGGGATAGCTTTTTGAAAATATGGAACTAAACGTTTATCATTTCTAAATTCGTCAGCCACAGCAAACAGCACCTTACAGCCAACGAAGGTGTCATGAGTAGAGTGCTTCTTTGTTACAGTCATCATCTGCCATTTACCCTCTTTGTAAAGTGTTTTATTTACGGTTTTGCCTTTCGACCTCTGTTTTTATTGTTAAAAAACAGCGTGTTATAATAGTGATGTAATGTAACATTCAGTAGAAACTTTTGATACGTTACTTACGATACTCCTCGATTAGACTAACTGCTTTCACTGTTGCTGCAACATCTCAATTCACACTTGTTTGTTAACAAATTTGCCGTAGGTTGTCACTTCGAGACTTGTCCATAATTCTTAAATGAACATTTCGACGGTCAAATTTCCAGACATGTATTTAATTAAGCGAAGTTTTCAGTTAGAGGTTTTCCATAAATGACACGGCTTATGAAAATTGTACCAGTAAATTACATACCGGATGTTGTTGGTTGCACGAATCAGTCAACAAACCTATCGTTGGTCCGGTATACAGGTCCATCTTACAATTTAAAACTGCCAAGCTTTAGAATTTTTTCATTAAATACATGAGGCACAATTTATCGTTTGCTTTGCACACAAATCTCTTCCACTACAAACTAAAACAACTGTACGCACGAAAGAACATCCGAAGCTTGCTTTTGTGAATGTGTCCGTACATACAATATAGTGTGACTGAATTATAATTATTAGTATACATATTGCGCTACACTTTTTTGTTTAAGCTATCTGTTAACATAACAGGTGAGTATTTATTGCCTTTATTGTTTCTAGATTTATTATCTTTATGTATGGTACTGGTGGTTCCTTAATTTAGCGGTTCAGCGACTTTAATTGTCGAGATAGACTATGTATTTCGGTATACAAACATGAGTTTAATAGTATTTTATGTTTTACGTGGTTTTTAAGTTCAATTGTTAAGAAAAAAATCTTTAATTCCAATTTCTGCTTATCTTAACTCAAAAACACTCCGCTATGTGCACTATGATTTATACTGTATGAAAATTAATTACGAGTATTTGATAAAGTTTAACTGACTACCATTTGGTTTTTTTTATTTGTCCTTTATTTCATATCCCTGATGATGATGACATGATTTATTATTGGGGCTTTTGAGTTATTTAGTAATCTTCGTAGGTATCGAGAAATCTAATTATGATTAATATTGTGAGCGGATCTGGGACCAGAAAATCCATTTCCCTGCTACATTACTACTACAACAATAGGTATTACTCAACATAAATAGCTTTGCATGTGCATTTATAGAATGGCAAAATGGCAACAATTCACCAACAATTTTTATTTTTTTGTTAAATACTTTTCATGCAGAGGAGCTTTTCTACATTGTAAAATTATATTTGATTGACTTCATGTTCTGCAGTAAATTACTTTAACATCTTTTCGAGTTTATTAATCGTCGCTCTTTATTTATTCAAGTACCCCTACACTCCAACCCACAAAGAAAGAATTGTATGATGAGTACTCATTATCATTGGTAGTGGAGAAAGTGTGTGTCGCTATTGTTCGTGTTTTTTTGCCACTTGTTCATATTACTGACATTAGAAGTCAAGCCTTATACTAGAATGCATGTCAGTGCATTGGAATTTGGGTAGTTCGGCTTCAGACTGAATTAGCGTACCTCAAGTCGACACAACATTTATTACTCTCACTATGTAGTACATCACACATTATATATTGTCAACTTGATTGACCATCCTATACTTATTTCACCAATAAGAAACTTGTGTGGTTGGTTCCTCCTTTGTACCAAATTAAGTTTGGACAACGTAGTACATACATTTTATAAACTTATTTCGACACTTTTTAAAATAATGGCCACCACCACATTTGAGATTAAACTCACGATATGTGCGTGCATACTGCGCGTCTAATTTGCTTTCACTCACAATATGGAAAGGATAATGAATTGGTTGGCTTGAAAGACTGACTTTACTACTGGCAAAAAACGGGGTATAAGACAAAAGTGGGACACCGAAGCAAAGTAATGTACATAGGCGTTGACGTTCGTTCATTGATTGGATAACCAATTTTTACAAATCCCTGAATTTGAGCAAACTATAAAAATGGTTGTAAATTGATTTGATTGTAAAATCGACCAAGCCACTGATCAATGTGATTCAGTTGAACACGCAGTTTTATATACACTTGACCTTAAGTGAGTATAAACTGAATGAATGCTATTGCAAACTATACAGATGATGGGCCAGCAAGCACATAAACATCACCTCTGTTAAAAATGCTGATATCATTTCATTTTTCAGTAGTAGTCAGTCTAAGTCCATAAATTAATAAGAAACTCGACCGTTCACTTTTCCAGAGTTTCTAGAGTGCATATAATAATTACCTATTATTGGTATCAATATGTACTGCATCAAAATTATTTATAGTGATTTGACACTGTGTATGGATAAAAAAGATATCTCTCTCGTCGTTGCTCCGTCGTCGTTTGTTTGTGACAGAAAGCAGGGTCTGATAAACTACTAAACTTATTGCATTTGTATTACACAAACATGCTAAAAAGTGTGAACGAGGTTAGTAGATAGGGTTGTTGGGAAAGTAAACCAGATTGCTGACTCAATATCAGTGTTTAAAAGAATTGGTGATATTATTAGAAAATCAAGTATTTCTACTACATTACTGTTGCACACATTAGTATACCTATGATAATACTACAATCGTTCATTCAATGAAGAAAGCAAATTAATAATGCGCTGGTCACAATTTCAAACAGTTTTTATGAATAGGAAAGAAATGCTATCAATCAATACAGCGCATTTTCAACACGCTATGATTACTAACTGATCGTTTTAAAATGTCATATACTCCACTTTTTACAAATAAGGAACAATTTTGACCCGTTTCATTCATTAATTACCAAGCAAGCATACTTATTATATACTTGCTATATACTTCTCTCAATCTCAATTAAAGCCAATAATAAATTACATATTAATGCAGGCAGGGATGATGATAAATATTCATACAACAATGGTTTGTTGACTGGTGAGCGAGCGTATTAGAAGTTGTGCTTCTGCATGGAGAAAGTTTTTTGTAACAAAGTCCTTTCATGAATGACCAATACTAAACCTGGTCCATACTATTAGTCTTTTTTAAATTCACTACAACTGAACTATACTATCGAGTAATACATACAATTGGCATTTCAATCCACTGGGTGGGCACGTACAACACTACATTTTTAGGCTGATTTTGGCATTTTCAATTATTAAACCCTTTATCATACATCTTCTTATGTCGTATGAATTTGTTCAATCAGTCAGTTTTTAATGAGATGCATTGCAATGATTCGAAAGAAGGAAAGCAAGCACACTGCACCAGATAACATAATGCACTAACTGAAAACATTATAACTTTTATTGAAGAAAGAGAAAGCTATGTAAAACTTTGACTTCTCCCGTCCTGCACGAGAGAGAAAGAGAACCAAATTCGTGTTGAAATCTTTACGCCAGAACAAAGCACCTCATGAATGTCTCATAAATATTCTTTTTATGAACATTGGTATTGCAAGGGCTCAGGCAATTGTTTTGGCGTGTAAAGATGACTATAACTACAAAGACTTGATCTTATGAACAACTCTTGCTCGTTTGTCCAAACTTATACTGTACGTACCATAACTAATCCATATAAACTAACTCTAGATTTAGGTTCTGTCAACAAACTGTTAGTCTCACATTCACACCATTAATTATTAAACAATGTTTGAAATTATCAATCAATGAAACTATCCAAAGAACGGCAAGAACAACTAATTTAATGCTTCAATCCGCAAGAAGATGCTTTCACACACAAAAGAAAAGCTTGCTACTGTATGTATTCATCTCTTTCTTTGAAATAAGTTATCATTTTTACTAAAACTTATATACCTTATTATTACTTATATTAATAGTATTTGGATTGACCTTTACTACAAACAGAGATACTATACATACATTTAATTACATACATAAAATGGCCATCTCAATTTATAGAAAAAGGTGAATATGCAATGCAGTGGATCATTCATTCATAATAAGCTAATACAAAGTAGGCAGGCACAAAGAAAGAAATGCACTCACGCACTACTACTCACAAAGTATGAATGTCAAATGTTAAATGATTTAAAACAAAGTGAACTGAAGATGAGAGTTGTGAACATGAATGTTATGTAACTGATGATCAAGTGATGGGTGGTACATGTAGGTATGAGTGGTGTGGGTGTACCGGAAATGAATACAAAACGACATGATTGTTGTGTGCTGTAGAACTATCATGCAAAAAGTTGGAGCACTATTGATTGTTATAAACATACTTAATATAATTATTATTATCCTTTATTATTAGAATGAGGTGGTGTGGTGTACTGTACTACTTATGTATAAATTACTACAATATACAACTGGTGAAGAATTAGTTGAGCTATTTACGATTTTGTAACAAGCATCTAATGAAATAAGGCTTGATTGTCAATCAAACTATTTATATAGGGTTACTATTCATTAAGAAAAAGATTTTGCCACTTATTTCTATCTAAGGTGTAAGCAACGACGTGACTAATTACTATGTAGATTTACATAAGATGATACAATTAATCAAGTAATATTACATAACACATTCTATTTGGTAAATGATTCAAATATATTTAGGCTATAGACCCAAATATACATAGTTTAGCAGATATCATTATACAACATGAAAGAAGAAGGAAAGTACATGCTAGAGATCACATAGCTTTATTGCTAATTCTATAGTTAAGATCAATACTTTAAACTGTGTATAGAACGATGCTGCCAAAATTTTGCAATTTACGCTATATACTTAAAATATACACGCAAGTTACTTTGTTACTCTATAATCGTTCATATTCTAATGTTATATAACTTAAAAACTACATAACCTTATATGAAACAAGTGGTGGTATATGGTAAGTAATGTATACATGATGATTCATATTCATGGAAAGAATGCTAAAGTTAAGGCGAGTGTCTGAAAAAGAGTGCAAGTCAAGTAAGAGAAAATGAGTGAAAGTGAAAGCGAAACATTTAAAGTGCGACATTTCTCATTCATTAATCTGTATTTTAGTTCAGTTTTTAAGGTTTTCAAAGTCATTCATGCAGTTATTATTCATTCATGGGTTTACTTTTTCTGTTTAATAATCAATGTCCGCCAGGCAGATCAGCAGCACCTCAAATTCTTTATATACTGGATAATGTATAGCATTGTTAATCACTCACCAAGATGATTGTTCCATAAGATATTCATTATAGTAAATCCAAGTATTAATTAATGGGATCCTCATTCATTGTCTATATTATGATGACGATATTGGGTGGGATGCTCACAATAATGTTAGTTTTTTATTGTCCACAGGAATATTGGTTAACATTTTCTGCAAAGGGGTTTTGTTCCTATGTTATCAAATCACTTTACTACTACGTTTAAATACTATATTGGCTCGGCTGTGTAAACTGTACATAACGAAACGAGTGATTGAATTGACTTTACTTGTTATAGTAATGTAAATTTCGGTGGGTGGTGGTGGTACCAATTTTTACTTTGGCTTTATCTCTTATTTTCTTATAACTCATTAATTTTGCTATGAAAATTAGTTGGAAAAGTACATGAAGGTGATGAGATGATGTTGCATGAATGCGCACTGTAAACTTACTAAACTTGAACATATAACTACCTTATTCCTTTGTATACTCGGATTTAATGTCAACCATAACATAAGCATAGGGTAAGTATATAAGAAGGGAATTAAGGCAGCATGGATGTGTTTTAATGTAAGATTACATATTTTGGTTTAAGGTATGGAATAAGTAATCAAAATAAAACATATGTGAAATAAAGCTTTTGTCAATTATTAAGAATATACATTGCAACTATTTATTTTCAACTTTGATAGAGGAGACAAATTGCGAGGGCCATGATAATAAGTAATGTTCATCCATGGAGAGAATTACTGGAATGATAGAGTTAGAATGAAAGCCTAATTATTTTAAGGGTGCATGGTGAGCGACAATCAAAATCATG
>JAQIWQ010001707.1:0-10002 GCA_034695825.1 Folsomia inoculata
TCAACTTACTTAAACGTATAAAGGAAACTAGAGCCTGCTGATCTAGGCGACAGTTGGAGATCTTTGGTAACTCCTACTACAACAAAATGACTGAACTCCCCTTGTGAGTTAAATTTACAATATGCCAAGCTAAAAAAGAACGAATCAAGTCATTAGAATGAATATCTTTAAAATTAGGACAACTGTGACCAAAGGTACCTAATTGCTGCATCGTTTTGTTCGAAGCGATGCACGAAGAGTGATTTTCCTTCAATAGGATCCATTATTCTTAACAACCCTGCCCACATTCCTGCACCGGCCTTAGGTGCGCCAAACATGTTTTCTGGAAGATCTTCATTTAGAAACGCGTCAGCCATTTCTTGTGCCAATTCTTGCTCATCCGGACCAGCGGCTTCCTTCATTTCCTGTATTAATAATGTATTTTGTTTAAATTGTTCAACACTTTATACGAGGAAAACGGAAATATTAATATTCTGTATCACTGCGGTACTACCAGTGCATAAAATACGTGAACCACAAGCCTATACTTACTTCTGCCATTTGAATTCGTCGTTGTTTCTTAATTTCTTCTGTGTAGGCATTGTGATCGGTCTCCAAAATAACAAGATGACCAGTTTCTGGTTGTATGGAAAGTTTTTTAGGGGTGTATTCAAGGGGAAAAGACATCTGGTTGAAGACGGCCCCCAACTTTTCCATAGCTAGAATTCTCAATGTATTCGTAGAAATTGCGACAACTCCTTCAGGGCACTGCTCTGATGAAAACCCCGCTATAAAAGTAAGATTGTTAGAATCAAACATACTAGTTCACAATTCAATAAACCACAATAGTGGTAAGAATAAACTGCCCTACTTTACCTGCATATTCCAAACTTTCATATGATAACGGTGTCAGATGGAATCTATAAATTTGAAAGGAAATTAGATAAAAAATCATAAACCAATCCGTACCTCCATACCTGTTTTGAAAATTGTAGCTCAACCATGATCGACTTGACATGGCTAACACTGCTTCGCCACCTTGCATTTTAATTCTGAAAAGTTTAACTGGGCGAGATCCCAAGTACCTGAAGAGAAGTATTCATTCATTAATAAGATTGTTTGGTTTATTATTCATTTATTGATGTACCTCGTGCGAGTATCGGCCAAGTCTCCAGTTACTGGATCAAGAACAGTCCGGAGTAACACGCCATTGTCGAGACCAATATTCAAGTACAATGTACCGTGTTGACCATCTTCCGTGGCACCCATTTCAACAATACAAAGTGATTCTGGAAGTGTTGGCAATGCTTGCATACTCAAAGGACTTAAGCAATCCTGTACGAAAACATATACAATACATTTTCATGTTTTATTCCAACTTGAAATAATGACAAGCTTACAGTTGGATCCAGTGAAATTATTCTAACGGTACTATCAGCTAGGAAAAAAATAAAAACAGGAATTTAGTTTTGTTGTATAGGGTCTGTACGCAAGCATGCCTAAGAAACTGCATCTTACCTAATCCAACAGCTAAGAATCGCGACCTCTGTTCTCCAACAGGAACGGACCTTAATAAATTTACAACTGAATTTGCATTTGTTATGTCCATCTAAACTTAGTTATATGCTATGTCATGTTCATCTATTTTTAAAATAATTATTTAAATTCTCACCCAAGCGCCATTGAAACAACATCTGCTGGCATTTCACGCCTCTCAGTGTATTCGTTGAGTTGACCAGTCTACATGACACGGAAATAGATAAATCAAACTTCAAACCTGAAAACCGAATTTATACAAACTGATCACGATTGATCTTACCGGATCCATTTCGAAGTACACGAGCTCTCCACCAGTAAGCTGAGTTATAAAAATAAAAAAACAATTGACACAAATAATGATTAACAGAATGAATACAAAATTTTAAACACGAATTTTAACTTACAGCAATGACAACTTGTCTGGAATTTACAGCGCAGCGGAAGATGGAACGTTTTCCAGGTGCCTTCCACTCATTGACTCTCTTATCTGCTCTAATGTGACGTATTCCATCAGGATATATCTATTTCAACATATTATAAAAAAAATATTTAAAAATCCGTCAGAAACTGACCTGAGAGAAAACTTCATAAACGTAACGAGTTGAATTATCACTGATCAGATTTGTATAATGTAATCATTGCAGTCAGGTGAAACACGGACAAAATATTCACATCATATTCAGTGAAAATTAAGGAACCATTATTGTACAATTTGTAAGCTTCAATACCTGCACAAGTGCATCTTCTCCAAGAGCGGAGCAAGACAATGTGGGAGTGGTTCCGAGAAAACCAGAATCTGTAACTTCTTCCACAGTTTCTCCAATGGAAAGTACCAAAGTAGCGTTGACGAACGACACAATGATGTAGGAGTCAAAGTCATCTGAAATTGGTAATTTAATTGCTGTCTTTAAATACGAAAACGTTAGGTGTCCACTTTTATACAACAATAATATTGTCAGCAACATAATGTTGTCGTTCATGTTTTTTTCAGAAGTCTAACATGTATAAACATCATGCAAACGTTACAGAGAAATGTCAAAATCAAAAAGCATGTTTTACCATCAGATCGACGTTTAACTGTCCAAACAGCATTGGGATTACCGGGTAGCTCAGAAACAGCCATTTCCGTTACTTCTAGCCCATGCCGCAACACCCTCATAGTTGATCTTGGACCTCTTCCGCACAACATGTACAATTGTGGCGTATCCTCGTTGGCTGTAAAAAATTAAAAACAACGGTTATGGCTGTGAAAGTTGAAAATAAAAAAAGTGGTCTATTCCTAATCCTCTCACCCAAATCAGCCACTTGACATGACACGATTGGCGATAAAGAGTCCATTTCATCAACAAGTACCAGATTCCTTAAATGTCTGGGAGCGAAGAAAAACGTATCCCCTTCTTCTAATGGCATGGCAGAACTAAACTCAGGCTCGTCATCATCATCACCCAAGTGAGCAATCTGATACAAGTAGCTGAAAGAAAATAACAACCAAAATTACAATTTTATAATTGTTTCGACTATATCAACTCAAATATGGAAATAGAACTTACTGGTTTCCAAATTCAGATGCGACAAATAAAAAGCCAGTTTTTAAAACGCACATTGAAGTGGCGACAGGAGTTGTGTCGAAGTATTTTAATTTGATCTCAGTCACAACGTCGTCATCAATTTCCAAAGTTATTTTGAAAATATCACCTTGTTCTGTTTGACCCAACGTAAAAAAGATGCTGGATAGAACAAAAAAAGTTAAGTTAGTTTAAGCTTTAATATAGGCGTATGCGTAAAGTTGAGGTGGTTCCTGGGTCTTAAATATAGTACTGATAAGAAATGAATCTAAATCTAATCAAAACTCAAGACTTATAATAATCTACAACTATTTGAAGGATGCTCCAATTTTTTGAATTCCCTAACCCTCATGGTCTTCCATAGTTGATTACAACACAACTATAATCAAAAGGACGCGTACCTCTTTGTTTTGTGTGAGGCTGAACACACAAATATCATCCCTCGTTCGGGATCATCCAAGTCGTTCTATTCAAGCAGCAAATTTAAACAATAAATTAAAATGCCATACCCACAACGCAATTTAGTAATTGCAATATTGATATGGAATGTAGCAATACATAAGACCAAGAAAGAGATCAAGAAAATAGTCTCCTTCCAACGATGAGTAATTGCAATCATTTACTTTTGCACAGTTTCGACCAACAATTTGTTCGAGTCAAAAGATTGGAGATACCATAGTGCATTAAATGTTAAAAGCATTGGCAAAACCTTGAACATACCCTTCGCCTTGGGATGGGACATCGAATATCAGGTTGATCTCCCAAATTCTTATAGGTAATATAATTCTCAGAGCAAATCAAAACTCCACTTGGACCATCATTCCCACCAGGAACAGTTATAAGGAAGTTTGCGTGCTCATCAAGTGGTTCACTGTATTTTCTCACAACGTGATTAAGACCCAAATCCAACTCATAAAACGTCAACGTCTGTTTCGTATTTTGAGCTGCTTCACCAGTAGGATCGATATCAGCTTCCTGTAAATATTGAAATGAACATTGAAAACCCAAACAACTACCAAAATAGGTGTATTTTTTTGAATAGAGGTAAATTGCTCAGCCAGTCGATCCAAGTATAATGTAATCAATGTAATTCATTATAATGAGTACTGTTTCTCATCCTGTTAAAACAGTAAAAACCTCTTTCAAAAATATATATCACGTACCTCATAATCCATTTCAAGACAGGCAAACATTGGGTTTTCAAATCCGACATCCACACCCACAATATGGTAGACAAATGTATTGCTCTTGTGTGCTTCTAACGGAGAAGAAATTGTAAGTCGAGCCTGTGCATCTCTGTTCAAAATGTAAACCAATTTCTGTTTTTCAACTGACCCTGTTTCAAAAAAAAACACGAATGATAAAAACCTTTCATTCAAATATAACATTAAGACTAAAATGAAACTAAAAGTAATAAAGACTAACCAATCATCACAGCCCTGCCTTTAGGATCGATTGCCAAATATTGGCCAGGAACAATCCGACGACATCCACTTTTTCCAAAGGTTTCTTGGTGAACTTTGTCAAACACATTCTTTGTTGGATTATACTCCAAAATAACAATTCGACCAGAATCAGAGCCCAATACAATGTAATCTGTCAAACAATAGTTTTTACTCATAGTAAATTCCTAAAACGTATATACCTTTGACTCCTTACCCTTTGAACCACCCGTGAGCCTGAAAGCCATGAGTGATCTGATAACACCAAATACATCGACACTAAGAAGTGTGACAACTTTTCCAGTATTTGGATCCGGTCTTAAAATTTCGAGCAACTTCCCCCTTGACACCACAATTTCTTGTAGTTTTGAACCACTAAAATTTCCATGAATTGCAGACGTGATCCCCGTAGACCGTTGTAGGGTCAAGTTGTATAAAAACATTTTGGTTCTGCAATCTCAATCTATGAATCAAAAATAACTATCAAGTACTAAAGTACTAAACTCAAACTACAATCCAATTCATTTTAGAAATTTCCTCACCACGGCACAACTTGAGATAAGTCGGATCCTATGAAAATGTCAATAATTAAAAATCTGTTCCTTAAACTCTTCATCCAGCAATATTTATGAAATTAACCAATTTTTTTGTTAGAAATTGAAGAATCACGTATTTTTGCCGAGGCAAGAAGGCAACATGACGCCGGTGGAGTAGTACAATACAAGCACAGGAATGAATACAAGCATGTTATAAAAGTGGTGGTTCGTAGTTTGATGGGCAGAGGCCGAGGGTGTTGTAAAATATTTTTACTACACTTAATGCTCGCAATTCAAAATCCAACGAAAATACCAACCCAGAATCAGACAATTGTTTTTTGAGAATTTGCAATATAAAATTGATTGAGTTCTGTATAAAGAACTTTATAAAAGTGTTCATTGTCATTTAGCACAAATCTTAAAAGTGAAATTAGTTAAAAATTAAAAAGGTGTTGATTGTTGATTAATGTGCTTCGTGATTGAGGTTTAATGTATTGATTCAATTAAGTAATTGGTTTAAATATCAGGCAGTAGAAGGATAGAGTAATAAATAAATAAGTAAATAGAATTTACAACAAACATGTCATCTGAATACGACATGGTCCCACGGTCAGGAGGTCTGAAGCTCAAAAAAATTGACCACACTATTAAAAAGTAAGTTTTCAAATCGTTGTGAGTGGATTGTTTACGTTGATGGGTGATTGTTTCCAGATACATATATTTGTTGTACTAGCAGATTAGCTGACATACCGTAGCTGTACTATGGACTAGTTAATTAAAGTTAATTTATTTAAATTTCAGGAAAAAGAAAAAGAGTGAAGATGCCTTTGATGGTGCTGGATCTTCAAAGAATAAAACCAGTGGGTGTGGTGGTGGGGGTGCTTCGTCTAAAGTTGACATTGATGCAGCAATTGAAGCTAAACTTCGGGAAAGAAATCCTCTAATGCACAAAACCAAGGCGGAGCTACGATTTCTTCAAATGCAGGAAAAAATTGTAAGAAAATCTTAAATATTTGATACGCAAAATATACCCGTTTAATTTTTTATATCTTTATCTTCGCAGAAAGATAAGAAGATTATTGAGAAGGCTACCAAAACCCATAAAATGAGAGTGGAAGAGTTTAATAAGCATTTGGACAATCTTACCGAGCACTTCGATATCCCTAAAGTTTCTTGGACAAAGTAAAATGGACCATTGGATACGATATCGAACTGGAATAATTATCATTTGTTACTCATGTTGCATAAAACTATGTTACTTACGTCGTCATTAATATGTTATGAAGGTTTCTAACCCATTTTAAAATGCATTGCATTTGTTGTAATACGTTTGGTCTAGAATCGTTAATATTTTATGAATTGAGCATACATCTTTGTTCGCTTTAAAGATTTATCGTTACAATGTGAATATTTAATAATATAACAAAATGAATTAATTACTGGCTTAGATATTTTATACGAAATTGTTAGCTAACTTTCGTTATTTTATACAAAGGCAGTTTCAGACTTTGGTCTAATTGATTGGCCGTATCACAAATACTGCGTCATTAAGCCAATAAAATGCTTGTTTTATATCTCCTTCACACAAATATGGCAGTCTTGACCATCGAATCACTTCCCATTTCGGTTTCAGAACTTTCTCTATAAAGTTGTTCACTTCTTCTTCAAAACTTTCACCCTTGACCGGAAGAACCTCTGATGGATTGTGAGTTGTGCTGTCTAAAATAATTTCGATAATAATTACAGTATCAGCTTCATCAATGTAACAAACTATATACTCATTAATAGGTGTTAGGTACCAAATTCTACATAAGGTTTGAAGGGTATCACAAATGACACAATCGCCAAGCCGTCTGATCCAAGGACCTTATGAATATTCTCCAGTAGTTGTAAAGGATTATCGCATCTATCCAACACGTTGAGACAGCTTACAACATCATAAATAGTTTCAGTTTCACACCAAGAGGTTTCATTTAACACTCTGCAAAGAAAAACATTCCTTTGATATACTCATACAATCCAAAGAGTCTGTCGACATGAGGATGCAACTGTTGCAAGTCAGAATCAAATTAGAGTACATTAATTAAGTCAACACTAATTATTGTAAGTGAGAGTTCTTGAACAAGATTCGTTTTTCATAGGAAGAGAAATCATTATAGGGGAGAAAGCACAGCTCAACAAAAAGTAACTTTATGTATCTTGAAAGGCCTTCTTGCAAGTCTAAAACTCTTTCCCCTTTATCTGTAGGGTCCTCTTAATTAATTAAAAAGTCAAATCTAATCAAACTTAAAGTAACAAAATAAAGAATTCTTTCAAAATCATGGAGGCATTGAATTGCAACACATTCTTGTAGTCCTATTGCATTGCATCCAGTCTTTGACGGATAATGCCAATTTCTCATATTATGTATGTATTCTAGACTCACGTGTATCCCCTCTTTTGCAATGCCCATTTCATAGGTATAGAAATTTCGGTGACAAAAACTTGATTAAAACATGTCTCCATCCTCTGTGTCGTTTCCCCATCACCTGCCCCAATGTCTAAAAGACGCTCATATTTCGATGCCTCATCCGAATCCCATCCAATAAGGGTTTGGAATTGAGCTGCAGAGAAAACATGCATTGATCCACGCCCAAGCAGCCTGAAAACAGAAAAATTATGTAAACCCAGCAGTTAATTGGAAAGTGAAAGAAAGTAGGGTCGGTCCATAATTTGCATTTTCCAATGAGCACGACATAGTCTACAATTTTATGTCTCAACCAACTTCATAATTAAATCCGACAAATTTGTGGCGTGGGTTCCTTTGATGAGTCTGACATGCAAGAACTTAATAAAATAGAATGAGGGATTAAAGGAGAAAAAATGTGATTAAGACTTTCATAGGAAAAAAAGTTCCATGAATCCATCCAACCATAAGAAAGAAACCAAACAACAAAGTCGCTTATACTACTCCAACTAAACTCAAGTTTATGGGGCCCAACTCTGTCGTAATTCTGATTCTGATGACTGAGCTGAAAATGAGAGCATTTTATTACCAAAGGACATTGGGACCAGAGACAGGCTCTCAAGTTTACTTCTAATGAGAGATTGAGAAGAAAGTATATAATTGAATGGTTAAGAAGAAGAGTAGATGAGGGGACATTAACGAGAGAAAAATTCTAAAACATTTCCACTACTTTTACAGGGACACACCAAAACGGGTTTAATCCTTTTTTCATCAAGAAGAGCGTCACTGATGCTGATAGCCAAGCCATGTCTGATACCCATACCCATAACAAGAAGAAGCTCACAATTTAATTTAAGATTAATTAAAACTTCTCCCTTTTACATCAACCAACTCTTCCATTCCGTGGTTTGCATTTTTTTCATTTTTTTTCTTCTTAGAGACGCAACTCCTTGATTAAACTTTCTCCCAACTTTTTTTACTCATTCATTTCATCCTAATCAGAACTTGAGAAGGCGAAGGCAGACTAGACAGAGGCAGGCAGGGTAGGGTTAGGGTAATTAAATTGAATTGATGCCCATCTATTACTACTACTTTTACTTTTTACGTTGACTCCATCCGTTCCAACTGGGTGAGCTAATCATGGAGAAGATTTTTAACTTGGGAAAAACTCGCCCCGTAATGACACTTTGCTAATCAAGTTGTCTGTAGTGCACATACTTTCACTTTCTTATCTAACTCTTTTCTCATTAAGAGTTGTAGTTTGCATATGTACATGAGGATTATACCTACTTCTAGCCTTCCAATCTGCAAGATCATCGGTATTATAAATTTCAAATGTCAAATGCAAAATCTGGCGACGAAAATCCAATTGTATTCCATCATTTGCAAAGGAATTCTTAACACAAATAATTGTTAATAATACTGGAGTGTCTTATCATTTAGATTTGATGCTGTTAATAAATGATGAATAAGCAAAGAAAAAGATGCATGGCATGCATACTGCATCCCAATGAGAAAGAAAGAATTAAATCATTCATGATGCAGCACTGAATATTGAATCCCAGCAATTTCTATATAAGGTGTTCGCCTAAGTTTTGATAGATATGGAACAAGGTGGATTGGTTGAGTCTGGTAATGTTCTGTTCTTGTGCTTGTGCTGGGCGTTGTTCCACATTGAACAAGAAGGGTTGATGTATCACAACTATTGTCACTCGCTGTGGGAGGTAAGCACAATCAGGATTTGATCCCCTGGCCAATGCCATGTCACTCATCTTCGAAATCCATGTTCAGCGTTATTCAGCCATACATAATCGACTTGGGCAGCACAAGTAAGTTCTCCACCCGGTGGACATCATCCATCCATCCATGGATTTAACAATCAATCCATATCTATCTGCCTAACCGTTACCAAATTACTTCCAAAGGAAGATGAGAAGAGACTTGATGTGTGACTCGTCAAAATTCACATTCCATAATGTTTCACAAAAGCACAATTATAATCTGCTTTGTCATAACGTTATAATCTTAAAAGCTCCACTTTTAACTACGTGGTGGCCTTATTCTTCTCAAAACAAAGGCCCTCGTCTCAAAGACTTTGATGGGAGTCAGTTTTTTAATCGTGAGTACATCACTACTTTGCGGATTAACTGATTTTTAAGTACCCACACCTCTTGAGAGCATTTACGTATTATTATTTAATGGCAGCTAAAATGCAAATGAGTTTTAGGAAAGAAAGATGAGGGTTGAAGAATAAAGCATAACAAATTGAAGGAGGGTGAAAGGGTTGAGGTTAATCTTTTCTGCCTACACGTCAGATGCTTATCAAGACTCGTCTAAATGCTTGATTAATGAGATATTAATAAACACTGCGGGTTGGCTGGCTCACTTACTAACACAAACCCGAATCGTTTTAATAATTGTGGAATGATTGCCAAGAATGATGTGAGAAATGCATCGCCACACCTTCACAGAATGTTCAAGTCTTTATACAAATT
>JAQIWQ010001708.1:0-10002 GCA_034695825.1 Folsomia inoculata
AATTTATTTTGTAATAAAACGTTCACAATGATTTACTTTAATGGCAAGTCAGGGATTGGAATGAAGTTAAAAAGGTGTATTTTATAAATCCAGAGCATCCATGACAACAAGGTGGATCAGGATCAACCCTAATATAAAAGAGCGAAGGTTAATTGGAAAGTCAGCTCAGTTCTTTTTTCGTAGGATATTGATGCAGTAGTAATTTCGGTGCGGCATTAATTCTCGGCAGGAGGGAATTAGCTTAATCCAATCCATCGGATTGATCTGGATATTTAGGATAAACCAACCAATATCGGTTGAGTTGAAACAATTTGAATGACAGTAATTGTGGTCGAATAATTTAATTATCCACGATGAAAGGTTTACTTTTAATTTTAGCAATTACTTTACAAGTGGTCAGTATTTCGGATGACTACGGTGTTTCAACGACTATCAATGTTTCAAAAAGAATCCCGGCGAAGATTACTATTCGTGCAAAACCAAAGAGTGGATTTGGAATGGAAAGGAATACTTTTGGGATTACTGCTCACCAAATGAATGTACAGATTATTATGGTCGGGATTGCCTTTGATTGTGTGCCCCTTATAGAGAGACTTATCAATGGTGCACAGTAGCTAATCAAACCTGGGGATATTGTTCTGGATATTATTGCTAGTGAGTAAATGAGAGCGGTCGAAAAATTTAAATAAATTTTAAATATTTTAAATATTTATTGATTTCAAGTTCCAATGCCATAGTGCTGCCAAACCATGGTTATTTCACCTATGGCCAAGAATGCATATCACTCTGCCAGAGGACAGGGACTGAAAGTTATTTGTGTGGTACAAAAATGTGGAAACTGGACGATAAAACGTATTCCTGGGACTATTGTTCACCAAGGAGTGGGGTCGACTATCAAGGGCACAAGTGTTTGGGAAGATGAAAGAAAACAGCAGGACAATTGTACATGTCATGCAACACGGACGAGGGTGGGAAGGGATATTGTACTGGTACAGAGAAAGATTTGTGCGAATTTTATACCTAGATTGAGTAAACTGATTCAATAAGTTGATTATTTTACATGTGCGAAAAATTGTTTTATTTGATGATATTAAAAATGTATAGGAAAATTAAGGGGGTGAATTTTTTAAAGTTTTCTTTCTAAGTAAAGTAATCTTCAATGTTTTTCTATACCATGCGTTTCGTTTATTAGGAAAAATTGGTTATCTTTGGATGATTGGATGTAGTAATTTGAAGATGTGAGTCCATAATTTCTATATAGTTTAGAATTCCTAATAAATCTCAATTCAATTCAATATGTAATGAAAATACTCATTGCTATTTATTTTTATAAGACACCAGTTTTACAATTTTTACAGCACCAACATGATAATATTATACATCCTTGCGATCATCTCCCCGATTTCAGAAACTGTTGAAAAATTCCAATATCCGTTTACTTGGTTTACTAAATAGTACTTATTTTTAGTTGACAAGGGCAATTGATTTTCAGTAGAATAATCATCACCACGAATCAGTAACAAGTAAAGTAAAAGCTTTATTATACCGTCCATTTCTCCTTAAGAATTTAGCTCTGCAAGCTAATAAATTAATGATAAAAGGCCAAGAAAATGTCGTGGTTCGAAATTTGAGCTCATGTTAGCTGAAGCTGTTGGCATTCGGAGGTATGGGCATCTAAAATATTTAACTTATTACTTATTAGTAGCTAAAACTAAAAGTGTATATTCCATAAAAACATAGGCGGCCAAGTGTCGGTGAAAAGACTAACTTAAGCTATAACCCAAATGCTTTATCTAAGGAATTTCGTGAGTTACATATCACTGGGATCCCTTCTTTTTATGGATATTACTGGGGGTTTGGAGCATGGTAATGGTACCCCATGTTTAATTATCGGATGGAGTACAAAATGTTTGGATAGATAAGCATAAACGCTTAAAACTTTCCATCCATTTTGTTGCAGAAAACTTTGTTACACCCGTTCAATAAACCGATAGGGATGCCTAAGTATACCTTCTTCAAAATCTATGTTACTGCTATTCATCTACTCGGATAGGATCCTGTTTCCAAAGAAAGAAACATATCCCTAAATATTGGCTGCTTATACTATGGGATTTCCAATATGGACTTTCATTCCAATAATGCGAACTCAGAACGGTAACTTAGGATTAATCAAAGGTGCCGTCCTGCTTAACCATGAGCTTTGTATGCAATATTTTTAATCATATCATTTAATCCGACGAACGTCATTATATAAATCTACAGGATTATATAAATCCAATAAACGGGGAGTTTTTATAGATACCACGGGGTAGGATAAAAGCTTCGACTGTAATAAGGAGTTGATTGCTGGATTTTACCAGAAAGTTTTATCATCCTTATCATTAGGTAATAATATCATTATTACGTTAAGCAGATTATTTGTAATAAAATGGTGATGTGGAATTTGTATTATATCATGAACAAAAGTGGATGATGCAAAGCCATCCCATTTGTGGCTGGACCGACATCGGTCTTGTACTGAACTTAGTTGAAGTTCTGTAAATTCTCGACGCCAAACATAAAATGTCTGTAAATGTTGATAGTGTGGTGTCGGCAATGTTTACCGCTGGTGGAGCAGTCGTTCTTCGCGAAAAGAGTAGAATCGCCTGCAATTTGGGGGTTCCATCTCAAATTTCGGATCCGTGGTTCACTGCTCACATGCTTATGGCACTTGAGAGCCACGACCTTTTTACAAAAATATTAGGGAGTTGGGTGGTAAAGAATAGGGGAGAAGCTACCGTTGGTAGCCTCACTAATATCATGAAGGATATGGAACTATCAGCAGTAGCAGGTACATTTTCTACTACTTTTATTTTCTCGCTACGATTTGCAAGAGACTCGTCCAAAACCCCGCAGCAATAACACTTAGCTGTCAACTCGTTGCGGAAAGCACGCCAAACCAAAAACGACCACACCTTTTACACGTAGGCGAAAACACGCTTAACCACTCCTGACCGTAAAAATGGTGCATTACTTAAAATTCAATTATATTCAGATAATCATAAAACATTCAGTTAACTAACATTCCACTCATTTCATTTCATCCCTTATCACATAATCTCTTATCTGAAAAGCCGTTTTGTTACGAATTTTATAGTTAATTGAATATAATTGAGTTTCTGTAATGACATCTGCGTGGATGCGCTCATTGTTGGTATGTGATGTCGACATTTATATGTTATACAATATAATTTAATAAACCCGTACCAAAGTACTTTAAAAGATTGGACATTTTTGTCCGGTTAAACCGTCATTATATATTATTGGGGCGTTAGTGGACAACGTACCGCTGTTATAAATTACTGAAGGTAATAAGGGACCAAGTACCGGTCAATGGAGGTCACTAGGGTTAAAAAGAACAAAGTACCGCTTTTGGAGGTCACTGGACGTCACTTGGGTCAAGGGAGACAAAGTACCGCTTTTGGAGGTCACTAGGGTCAAAGGGGACAAAGTACCGTTTTTGAAGGTCACTGGAGGTCACTAGGGTCAAAGGAGGCAAAGAACCGCTTTTGGAGGTCACTGGAGGTCACTAGGGTCAAAGTAGACAACGTACCGCTTTTGGAGGTCACTAGGGTCAAAGGGGACAAAGCATCGATTTTGGAGGTCACTAGAGGCCACCATCGCCATACGAAGTCAAAGTACCGCTTTCGAAGGTCACTTGGGGAAGTCGCAGGTCAAAAGGAATGTCATTTTTGTAAGCTACGTTGAAAAACAGGTAAAATAATTTTTTTGGTTTTTTAGACCTGGGCCCTTGACCCTTGACCTTTGACCTGAGTACCACTAACAAAAGTGATAGCTCCTGGTAGTAGCTGTCCAACGATGCCATATTTGATGGGTGTTGCCTTTTAACTTTTAACCTCTTACCTTTGACCTTGAAGGTCATGACCTACAGGGCCCATTAACAAACTTGGCCTGAGATAGATCCATAGTAGTCTATTGACGAAAACCAAATTTAAAATATTGAACGGTTCGAAAGTTAGAGAACAATCAGACGGACAGACAGATGCAAGGGTTGCTCATGCAGCATGAGTCATGCTGCCCGCGTTAGCGGGCTTAACCTCTTGTTTTCAGTATAATTTTATTGGCAAGTTTTGTTACGCATTTTATTATTAATTAACTGAATATATTGAGAGTCTAAAGCAAAGCAATGTCATTGTGATTGTCACAACTTTGTCACGTATCATGGGAATGCTATGTCCGTCCGTCCGCCCGTCGGTTCTCTAACTTTCGAACGGTTCAACATTTTAAAATCCTGTTTTCGCCAATCGATTACTGAGGTCTCATCTCAGGCCAAGTTTGTTAATGGGCCCTGGACGTCATGCCCCTCCTGGTCAAAAGCTAAAAGTCATCATAAAGTTAAATAGCAACACCCATCAAATATGGTATGGTTGGACAGCTAGTAAAAAGGGATATCACTTTTGCAGTAGTACTTGGGTCAAAGGTCAAGAGCCCAGGTCAAAAAAATTATTTTTCTTGTTTTTCAACTGAGATTACGAGAATGACATTCCTTTTGACTTGCGACTTTCCCAAATAACCTCCAAAAGCGGTATTTGGTCCCCCGTGACCCTTGGTAAGCTCCAGTGACCTCCAAGCGGTACTTGACGCTAGTGACTTCCTGTCACCTCCAAAAGCTGTACTTGACCTTGGTGACTTCCAGTGACCTATAATAGCGGTACTTTGACCACTAGTGACCTCCAAAAGCTACACTTTGTCCCCTTTGACCCTAGTGACCTCCAAAAGCGGCACTTGGTCCCCTATTACTTCCAGTAACCTATAACAACGGCAGATTGTCCCCAATAATGTATAATGACGGTTAAACCGGGCAAAAATGTCTAATCTTTCTAAGTACTTCGGTGCACAGGTTTATCCGGTTTACCCGCTTATTGCTACGGGTGTTGGACTCTATCCGTTCTGCAAAGTTGCACCCATCCCGATATAACTTGTTAATGACAGCATTCAAAATGAACATGTTTCCTTGACCACTTATTCTTAGAAGCCATATCAAGATTGGGCAGTCCAGAAACTACAATCAGTCTCTCCAGCACACAACAACCACCTAATTCCAAATCCGTCCCTGTCACAAACTCTAACCCAAATTCTTTTACATTTGGCGTCAAACAACCCATCCAAGAATTCGTAGGTCGTCCAAATGTACTAAAAGAGCTCAATGACTTGTACATCCACCAAATACAAAAATGCGTCTTGATTTATGAAATTGTCGGAAAAGGAGAGACCGAACTATGCAAAAAATTCATACACGATCTTATAACTGCCAACTCATCACCACCTGTTGTCATATGGCTGTCGGGGAAAAGTATGCAAAAATTTACATCCAAGGTATCAAAGCTCGCACTCCAGCTGTCCATTCCATCGAATGACGACGTAGGAAACCCTGTCCCAGTCCTTCGCCTATTGAAGGAAGTGACAGAACAAATCAGAAATCAATTCTTAAACCAACGGTGGATAGTTGTGGTTGACAACGTGGACGAGGAGTACCCTGAACTTGAAAAAATTATCAAAATCTTGACCAGGTTTCAAGCATTTGTTTTGATCACATCACGAAGAAGTGATATTTTGACAGGAGCCATCATAGGCACACCCTTACAACTTGAAACTCTATCATCGTCCGATGCTACGCTTTTGGTCAGAAATTCCTTACCAAATGCAGCTGATGAAGATGTGATCTCACTTTGCGACAAGGTTGGGAACCATGCCCTTGCCCTTCAACTGTCAGTTGCATACATCAAAATGCAGACGCAGATCAGTGCAATGAGCGAAGCGTATAGCATTTCGCATTTTCTGCAGGAACTTCAGCAATGTCAAAAATCAATCTTGCCCCATCCTTTAGTGCTGGCCGACTATAACCACACCATCCACGCCATTGTCCGCGCAGCCTTAGACTACATTCTCACAACGTACGGAAAAATTGGGCACGTGGCACTGGAACTGGGGATTATTTTGGGCTTGGTCAACCCTGATGGAATTCATCTTGACATTCTTCTAAATCTGCACCAAATTTATGTAGAAAATAGACCAAACCCTGCGCAGTCCCCCGAGCTAACACCCAAGGATACACTGGAAGCTGTTTCACTGCTGACAAATTTTTCTATAATCAGTGTAAATGACAAAGTTGTGTCCATCCATCGCTTGGTCCAAATGGTTATTCGTCTCGAGTACGACAACGCACAGACAGTCGGTATTTTTCTCAAACACATTGAACAGCAATTTTCTTCCCTGGACGAAGTACGGCAATTGATATCCATTTGGGAACACGCAGACTATGGAACCGTCAAGTTATATCCCTACTTTGCTTTGAAAATATTCGATCTAATGTATGCTCTGGACCTTTTCGCTGAGTTGGGAGGCTTTGCAAAAAAGAACCACGCCCTCCTCTCTCACTTACTGGGACCAAATCATAAGGAAACATTGAGGATGGAGTATTCTATTGCCCATGCTCTGTCTGAGATGGGCGACAATGAGGTCGCGTTAACTATGTTGCAAACATTGTTTGAAAAGGAGAAGGGATTGTTCGGAGAACAACATAAATCAACCATAAGCACCGCATTAAAAACCTCTGTTGTCCTTTGGAATCTGGATAGATATGAAGAGGCACTGAAGTGGGGTGAAGATTGTCTGAGGTCCAGCGTGGCATTCCTAGGTGAAAACCACTGCGACACGACGAAAACGAGGAACTACATAGCGGTATTATTGAGTGCCCTTGGAAGGAAGGATGAAGCGCTGGCCATCCACCGTCAAGTGTTACAAATTAATGAAGCGGAACTTGGGCCTTCCCATCGAATTACTATTGTGACACGACTAGCCATTTTCAACATTCTTTTTTATCAAAAACGCTATCCAGAGGCTAAAGCAGAAATTGATGCTGTTCTCAAGTTGAGCGTACAAGCTTTTGGAGAAGAACACGAAGATACTGTAATGAATAAAGATCGCTTAGCATGCACCTTTTGGGGATTAGGTATGAGGGAGGATGCGAGAAGGGTTTTGAAGGAGGTTCTAGTTTCTCGAGAGAAAGTTCTAGGTCCCAATCACACGACCACAAACAGGACAAGAACCATGCTTTCTGCGTTTAACAGATCAGAGAGGGGATGGCCGGATGGCCCTCAATTGGAATATGAGGCTTAATCATGACATGCAAATAAAGCAATCAAACATTGTAAAGAACGGCGAGATAGAGGTTAGTTGGAAATAGTTTTTGTTTCAAATAAGTTAATACAGAGGTTCTGCATAACCAAAATGCATACAAATATGTCGTTGTTGAATTTTTGATAACCACAATTGTCTTACGTTTTATTGCAGGAAATCCGGTTGCAAGAGCGCGACTTCTTCCTTTTTCAAAAAATGGTATCTACTACTCTCAAAGTAGGGAAATAGATGCGTTTAACTTATCTTCAGTTTGTTTTAGTCACTGGACATTAAACCTAAATATATTTTTAGCAGTTCATTTTTATTAATAGACCCGAATATTGTACTTTACTAATATAATATCAATATGAGTATGCATTGCAATATGATGATATGATAAATGTATTAGAGCCTCCTTGGTTAGTGTCATTGGGAAATATTTGCTACAATATATTTCCTATAGGAGACAAAGTAGTTTTACAGTTTTTACAACACCCGGATGATTATACACAACTGTCGGCCTAAAATGTGTCAGAATGTACTACCTTAAACATGGAATACTGCAATTATGTTTACGTAACTAATTTTTAGTAACTCTTGACAACGTTGGATATCTTGGTGTAATTTGAACGTTATAATTGTTACACTATAACATTTGAGTTTGTAATGAATTCCGGCCCAGAAGAGAGATTTGTTTAGTTACTATTTTAAGTGATTTAATTAGTTTCTCACCTTTACAACAATAATTGATACTGTAAAAGTTTTGAATTCATTTATAATAGATAGATAATTTATTGCATAATGGCCAACATCCTTTGCACATCACATACCAAACCAAGGGATATGTACAATTAAAAATTAAAAAATTGAAATAATCATTCATTTTAAGAAATCATATACACAAATCAAAGTATATGAATTCATTTATGTTAATAATATATAATCGTCTTGTCAAGCGTTTCATTCTTCATGCCAAGATAATCCATTAGTCGAAACTCAATTGAGAGTCTGTCATCGTTAGCCTTAGCGTACTTTTCTTTTAGGAATTTTACTCAACTTTGCAAGCTAATCATTTAATGACAAACATAATATCACGGGTTGCAAGCAATTTCAGCTAAACACTCGTTCAAGTATTCGGACATTTAAAAGGTTTCCTATTTCCTGATGAAATTAAATTAAACTCGTTCAGTATTTCTTTAACAAAGTAATCCCAACAAACAAAGTACTAGAATAGCTTATTTCCTGAATTTCACAGAGTCGAGTTGGACAACCCATTTCAATGTTGTGTAACGAGAAATCATCAACCACATTTCCTTTAAACTGAAAGGGGAACTCATTCAAAACTAATTCAATTCCAACGAAAAGGAATTATATAACAAATTAGGTGAATGGTACTGCACAATGTCATCATTAAACTGTTTTATTGTGGCAAATTTTGAATGAATGATGTATGAGCTTAATTGTATTCAATTTAGTGTATATTTATGCAGTCAATAACGACAACCTCTTTAACTCTACTACCTTGAGCTGACATAAAACATGTAATTATTTAGCAAATTCGGTCACCCATGGTGATTTCTACACAAACTATATGGTTATTTAGAACGAATAGCAATTCTTTAATTGAGTATTTAAAATTAATTATACTCTGCTCAACTAATGATTAATTGTGTACCGTACCTGTGCGTCGATGATAAAGCAGTGTTAGGTTTCTATAAAAAGGCATTTGTATAGAAAAATCACTACCATGGGATTGAGTATTTAACATGGAGATGTTTTTGTCAAGGAAATGAAGGGTGTTCTTTGGAACTATGGAATCATTAAATAAAAATTACCACTTCCAACAAATTACATCCAAATAATGAAATTGACAGCCTTTGCTGGGCCCCTATTAGCTAGGTGAATGTTGAATATTTTTCATTTTAACAAAATGCATAAAATGCTATATTAGTTGCATGATGCAACGCGGTATATGGTCTTTCGACGATTTTCTCTCCTTCCTTACTAAAATCTGCTTTGAAAAATATATTTTCACTAAAACTGGACTTTTTCAACTTTAACCGCAATTTTAATTAGGAAGGAAAGAAAATCGTCGGAAGACCATATACCGCGTTGCATCATGCAACTAATAATCTACATTATGCAATTTGTTCAAATGAAAAATATGCAACATTCACCGAGCTAATAGTGGCCCAGCAAAGGCTGTCAATTTCATTATTTGGATGTAATTTGTTGGAGGTGATAATTTTTATTTAATGACTCCATAGTTCCAAAGAACACCCTTAAAGTAAAAATTTGAATTACCTGAATTCAGTCACATCAGATTCAGATTGAGAATCTGAATCTGAAATTTGAATCTCAAGTTGAGATTACAGATAAATAATATTCATTTCTTTAAACCAATGAACTAATCTGAATGGTCTTTGACCTTCAGTAATTTAATCCACCTTGAGTAATTTTTATTTTATGTTGCACACTGTACTAGGCTCTTCCCAGCAGACAGCTCTTCACTAAGAATTTTACCTTCAAGGAGAAAGGATCGTTGGGAACGACCCAGACACCGAATATGCCTTTTAAACTGCCTGAACCGACAGCGTCGTCCCAAAGATATGCCTCAATTGGTAAGGTTCCTTCTCTCCCGAATCCGTCGTTTGAAAGTAAAATGTGCACATCCACACCTTTACTATCTAGTAGACGACAGGTGAGTAATATATTCAATCTGATCTCAACCTTTTCGATTTCAATGTCGTATTCTATTAATGTTGTATTTGTATTTACTCTATCCGTTTGCTCGTGTAGATGAAAAATTTATTTGAAGAACTG
>JAQIWQ010001709.1:0-10000 GCA_034695825.1 Folsomia inoculata
CTCGGTGGGATAAATTGCATTTTTTGCATTTTTTGCATGTTTTTTTTCACTCCGGTTTTTATCATCCCGAAACTATGGTAACGGACGACAGACAGACAGATGGACAGAGTGATCACATAAGCTCTGGCTCGGGCTAAAAAGTCGAACTGGGATTTTTCCTATTGCTTCAGCGGAGTCCAACGCCCAAACAGGTCCAGCGTATAAAAGTACCGTTCTGACCATCGAGTTGAACAGTTGGACATGGGTTGATATGGGAGGTACTCTTGATTTCCTACAGATATTCCAAACTTGCATACCTGCAGCGGTGGCTTTTGCGAAAAGAATTTTTCTGCTATTTTAAAGGTGCCATTAGATTGGAATGGAACGCCTAGGCAGGTGTATTGTCTGACTATTTCCAATTCTTCGTTCTCCCACGTGAACCTAAATTTTTGGGTTAGGGTTTTTTAAACATTACTATTTTTGGTTTTTGTGAGGTTTTCCGTTAACTTTAAATTATGTATAGTGTCCGATAGGAGGTCTATTTTGCGTTGCAGTTGGTTTGCAGTGTTGGCTACTAGGACTTGGTCATCGACAAAAAGTAGGATGTCTTGATCGTCCTATGCCCACGGTGGGGATAGTCGAATGATTTAGGTCCTCTGTAACCCGGTTTGTTATAATAATTTGAAATGATTCAGTAGTTGAATGACGATAAACAACAAGTTTAAGAATCTTTTTCAAAATATTTTCATATATTTAAGGTATTTTTCATGACTTTGTTCCATCGGTCCCCATGTAGCTAACACCGGGACATTTGACTTTTTATATTTGGTCATTCATAGCAGTGAATTGTATTAAAGACATTGATTTCACGTGATTGATGGAGTAAATAAATAAGAATAAATAATATTAAATTCTACATTAATAATAATTGAATTTGTTAGCTTGACATTTAAAGAAAATTAGATTCAGTATTGTCAACATTGTCAATGTGTTTTTGGGTAAGAATACGTTTAGATTTTGGAGATTGGAAATTGGGCCTCAAATGTTTTTTTATTGTTTCAGGAACTAGCCACCCGTGAAGAAATGCAGCTTTAAAGAATTTTTCTATCAAAACTTATCCAAGTTTAGGTATTATATTATCAATCCAAAAGTTGTACTTTATTGTCCATGTTGAATATTATTTACTGTTGCAGATGCGGAATTGAGATTGGGGGGTTTCTCGTATTTAATCAAATCAAATCCAATAGTAATTTAAATATTTTAGTTTGAATTTGATTTCGACATGTGTTTCCGTTATGTCTGTTGACTGGTAAGGAAAGGGTTTGTGAAGGAGTAGGAGGTGCAGTATAATGAGTGGGGGTTAGTTAGTTTAGTTGTTAGTGGTTGGCATCCATCCATAGGGTTAAGAAAATGGGGGTGCGTATTCCGTCTGTCGTAGTTATTGGGGTGGGGACATTATTTTTTCTCCTCTATCTCCTTCCCTGGCAACATTTGCCTAGTGTTCCGTTCCCATCGCCTTCCTCTCTTACCCGAAGTGTCAGGGGAGGGATCAACACTAATACCTCATTGGAGTCTTCTTCTTATCCTATCCTACACCGACGCATCTTTTATGATGAATTTGATGAGCTGCTGAATACAATGTCGACACCACCTCAATTTCCTGGCCTTGTTACTTACCGTTCAATGGTGGGCTCCGGACAGCGGTTCAAGTTCAACCCTGCTGCGTCCGATGTTCTTGTCATTCTTCATATACAGAAAACTGGAGGAACTTCCTTTGAGAAGCATATTGTACAAGATCTCGTGATAGAAAAGCCTTGTGTTTGCTGGAAAAAGCGGAAGAGGTGTAAATGCCCTCGACCTTCTAATCAAGGTTGGCAAACATTTAGAAATCATAAATTAAACCTTGGGGGATGGATAGATGAGCATATTTACTACTTTATATTATTACTTTTTTTTAGACAAAAACGGACAAGAACATCAGCGTGCAGCGGATTCATGGTTGTTTAGTCGATTTTCCACAGGCTGGATCTGTGGACTTCATGCAGATTGGACAGAATTGACTGCATGTGTTGATTCTGAATTGGACAGGGCGTATGGTACCCCGGTACAAAGACGGTTAGTTGAGTTTGAAGAGTATATGATAGCATCTGTTATTCGCTGAAAGAAAGTAAATGTCGTCATCCACATGATATGATGAAATTTATTCAGGTATTTTTACGTGACCATGATTCGCGACCCAATTCACCGTTTCCTTTCTGAATTTCGTCATGTTCAACGAGGAGCGACATGGAAAGCATCAAGACATATTTGTAATGGGCGTTATGCTAGTCCTGAGGTAAAATATATATTTAATTTCGGACGGATGACATACGGGGAAATATACTTCTGACCAAAGTGGGTTTATTATAGGAGCTAGGAAAGTGTTACTCGGGACGAAGTTGGGCAGGAGTCAACCTAACCGACTTTTTAAATTGCTCTCATAATCTTGCCTTTAATCGGCAAACAAGAATGTTGGCTAACCTTACTCAGATTGGATGCTATAACAAGTATGGCCTGTTTTTATTTCATTGCTATATTGTATGAGTTCTCTTTTTTGTCAAAATAGGAGTACCATCGATCCTCGGCAGCGTGATAGAATGATGCTAGCTTCTGCGAAGCAAAACTTGGTATCAATGGCATTTGTAGGGTTAACCGAAAATCAAAAAGTAAGATGCTAATTGATTAGGTCAGAATCATTATAATTAAACTAACGCTAATTTCCAATTGTTTAGGTATCGCAATACATATTTGAAGAGACATTCAAATTACGTTTCAAGATTCCATTTACTCAAAACGAGGACACGTATTCCAAGTCAACATTAGATAAAACAACACCTAGTGAATTGGAGGCTGTACGGCAAGCCAACTCTTTGGATTTGGAATTGTATGCGTTTGCAGAACAACTTCTTAACAACAGATTTAATGAGCTGAAAGTGCTAGAGCCAGACTTTGAAGAGCATTACAATTCCCTGGGAGAACAAATTGGATATCACTTCTCTTGGGATGACATTGAAAACGAAGACTAGATCAAATCGCCTGGAAGTATTATCATTTTGATCTGTTATGCCAGAGTATTATATTACGATGCCTAATTTGTTATTTACCTTTGGCAGCTACACGGGGTTGTAATCTTTAATTTTATTGTTTTCTAGTTTGTTTCACCGAGTTTTTTTTATATGAAATGAACCTGACATGACATATCAACGTTAAGAGTTGACTATACATTTGTTTGTTTTTTACTTCATCGTCTCTACTAAAGCCTTTAGTCTAAAGAATGCTGCTGGACTGAAGTGCAATTGTACTTGCTGAGTTTGTGGAATTTTTATTACTGAATGCTATCTTCCATGATTCCGAGGGATTTGTGAGCTTCATGTGGCTAAAACAAATGAAGATACATATACATATCACCATGTAATGTTCTCAAAGACTGGGTATTCGAATTGAATTGTATTATTGTAGTTATACAGTAATTTAAAACATAGTTTCTTGCGAGAAAGCATGTACAACTGGCAATCATCTCACGTTTGAATGAATTAATCCATAGATTGCTGTGCCTTGCGGTATGTTATCAATAAATAAATTCGAGTGTTCCTTGTTTAAATTTACGAGTGATTTTATTCATTATACTCCAATTCAGACAGTGTTGACATACTAAACACACGAGGTATTAGGCGTAATAAAACTAGTTGTAAAATTGGAATATTGAGATAATATAGAATTATCCACTTCTTTGTAGAATATCAATTGAGTATAAACCGGCATTGCTCTGTAGTCTATACCTACGCTGCCTGGACCTAAGAAACTTCCCCATTACGAGCTCGCTCAACATGACGAATCGCCAAATCCAAAGCCGCACGAGCGTCTTCAGCACTGTCATGTCCTTGTTCAGAGTCTTGAATAATTTTGTGCAAGAACTCAGCAGTAAGAGTACGTAGAGCGCGCTTGTATGGCGGTCCACGCTTGTGTGGGTACAACACTGAAGCTGAAAACAAGAAAATTTCAGTAATAAATTATAGCATGCAATAACATTTAATAAGGAACGTAAAAAAACTCACAATCAATCACACTTGAATGCTCCAATCGCAAAGCAATTAAATCAGATTCCAAACTGTGTCCTATAAGAATGGAATTTGGTTTCAGGTGTGTCAGTAGCACCGCTTGAACTTCGTTTATTGACGCTGTTGCGTGGCTCATCATTTCAGGAGTAATACCTGAGTATTGAGTATTATAGTCCAAAATGGGGTGTGATTGTCGTACTAATTCATCGTACCTGCATGCATTAAAAGTATTCCATACATTAGAAGAGACGCAAAGAAGGAGTGAAATATTCACTTACAAAGTGTTTCCGTCACTCCCAACAACTGTTACTCGTGCCAATGCGTTTCCACCAGTGGTGTAAATCATCTCGCAATCTACAAAAGCAATGAATGGAAATCCAATGCAAGTGATAAAATAAAACAAAAAAGTACCAAGAGCAATAACATCCCAGGGATCTAATCCCATCAATTCTTCTTGTCCAGCTTCTTGCACAGCATGTACAAACCCTCGCATTTCTGAAACAGGGTGACTTTTAGGTACGTGGCAATTACTAATTGCGCATCCAGGAGACCCACTTTCGTCCCCACAGCATTGGTAATTTGTACGCCAAGCTCGGCCAACTATACATCAAAAGGCAAGTGAATAAAGAAGACTGATGGGTTAGTGTTGGTAGTACCTCGGGTGTAGTTTTTACGACCCGGATGAAATCTGCAAGTGTCCTCATGAATCTGTTCCCCCCTCTCAGTAACTCCATAAACTTTCCTACATCGGTCACAAGTCCGTCGAGTTGGTTCAGATACGTATTCCTTTTCCCAAGCACCACGTTGAGCAATAGCACGGCCTGTAGTGGAAGACAATGGGATTAATCATCCACAACAGTGATATCAGAGCCAGGAATGATCATAAATATATTACCGTGCTCATGATTGGGATGTGGCCGTGGAAATCCATTGGAGACCAGCAGTGACTCAGACAGTAGGAACGGTTTAAGACTTTTGTACAAATCCGATGTAGTTGGCCGGGGCTTAGATAGAAATACTGTCAGAAAAATAAATAAACAAATAATTGTAATCTCACTGATAATTGTATTTTTCTGCATGTTATAGGGTTAAGTTGTACATGGAGGAGAGCCAAAAATGTCTTAAGTAAAACAATTATTGAAGGTATGCCACTCAGGCAACGGTGCGTTAAAGTAAACACCCGTATGAACACTTGCTTCAACCTCGGTCCCACAAATAATGACAGTGGAATAGGTGGTAGGAAGGGGTAATAAGTGGTAGGAATTTAAAAACATCATTTTGAGAATTGGACAATATTGCCAATAGGGAAAAATTTTTGGATTTCCGACAACAACGACTGTCCACATAACACGATTATCCATTCTGAAAACACACCTTGTTCGCTTGCGTTCAACAGGCGGCCAGGAGACTCAATACGTTGTCGCGCACTTTCAGGTAAAGATGTTGGCCCTGAAATTTCAAATAATCTAATTTTTTGTTTCCGTAAACAATTCAGAATAATCAGGAATAGTTACTGTCAACTTTAGGTGGCTCTTCTGCTTCTTTTCGTATAGCTCGTACTTTGCTAACAGCCAAACTTAGGTAAATCGCTTTTGTCTTGGAACGAACTTCAACCGCAGCCTCTTCTTCTACTGCACGCGAAAACGCATCCTTGTTATTGTTATAGATTAAGACGGCTGCGTCAAATAGTTGATCCAACACTTTTTGTCTAACGACAGAAGGGATTTTACCACTCACTTTGGACGGGGAATCAACGTTTACTATTGGTCTTTTCTTGGGCTACATAAATAACAAAATCAGTTATGGTCATTTTAAATAATTCATGTCAAGTCATTTCACGAATGATTGTCAAACCTGCTGAACGGGTAAATGAGCAACTCGGTTACTCCCCTTCATTGTGGTCTTGGGAATTGTTTGATTAATACTGGGCTTATGTAGAGACATGCCATTATCGCTTGCTGAAGAAATGGCAGGTTTTAACAATCCTGACACGTTTGATACATGAGCGATGCGTTTCTTGTTTTGGGCAGAAGATTTTGAGCTTCGGATTAGAAAAATATATAAATCAAATTTACTCCACTCAGTAAACCAGCTAATCACAAGTAGATATATTTTTGTATTTACCAAGACATATTTCCAGTTGCTTCAATATGTCTAACCGTTACTGGAAGCTTAAAGCTAGCTGACTGTTCGGTACTGGCAACCGGAACTTGTTTCTGAGATTCGATTCTTTTCGCAATAATTGAGTGTAAACCGGTGGACGATCTTTGAACTTTAGTCTGGTTATTAAATGTGGTGGTGATAGCTCTTTCTGATGCTGCAGGATGAGCTTGCCTTTTTTTACCAGAATCACTTTGGGTAATTGGAAATGAATTTCCTATCACAAATTTTGTGTCTGGTAATGTTTCATTTGGTTGGTAATCTTCAAATAATCTTAAACATTCCAATTCAATCTCGTCTGGATCATCTTCATAGTCACAAATTTCTGGCAAACTGAAATCTTCGTTATCTGTAGTAATACTTGAAGCATCACTAAGTTCATAAACTGTCTGTTCTTGTGAACTGTTATTTTCTTTCCAGTTGATCGACTCCGAAGATATACTACTGTTGGATGGTTGTAATATAACCTCAAGCTTTACATCGTTTTGTTGTTTACCAGAATTGGATTCCTTACTATTGTTGTGACTAGAGGAATTGCGTGAAGAAGTATGTCTTGTACTGGAACCTGGTTTACTAGACTTTCTAGAATTTTCTGTAGCGTTTGATTTGGAGTGAGATCGATGTTTAGAAGAACGTCCCTTGTGAGATGAACTAGAAGAACTTGATTCCTTTCTCTTATCCTCTTTTTTCTTATCGCTCCTATTTTCAGAGTTCTTAACTGATGAAGAGCTCTTCCCGGAATGCGATTTGCTATGGCTTTTTTCCTTCTTCTCACTACCAGATGTAGATGACTTTGACGAAGAGGGTTTCTTCGACTTAACCAAAGTAACTTCAACAGTTACTAAATTCTTAAGCCCACTTGTCCCATCAAACTTTCTTTCCCCTTCTTTTTCTCCGTTTCTACTATCCTCAAGACGAATTGATTTTGCTATCTTTCCTCCTTGTACAAGCTCTTCCTCCGCTTTCCGTTTCAACGTAGACCTTGATCCAGTCTCCTTTGTACTCACTGACTTTTCAATGGGCTTGACCACTTCTTTTGTACTTGAGTTTACTACAATTTCCCATAAAATATAGATTTTTCAATACTCCAAACGTTTTATCCAACAATCTAACAACGGATCGAAACAAAACTTACGAGGCTTCTGAACATCGCCGCTACCTCGATACACTTGTTGATTCACCACCACTACTTGATCACCAGATTCAGTTTTCCTGGCCAGAATTACATCTACAAATAGAAGCAAATAAATTACTAAAATGAACAAAATATCGGTTGGAGTAAGGCAGTGGATCGACAGGTGACAAGTTCCAGGTGACAGGTAACAATTTCAGGTTTCAAGTTACAGATTTCCGGTGGTACCGGCGCTGCCGACCTCTAAGTATTCGCGGCCCTAAAGTGCATAGATCGTCGCCTAAGGTGCATGAATCATGTTTCCTTGCTATAAAAATCCAAGCTCCCCCTCCTAATGTAATTTTAATTAACCGTCTACCGGTTTTGGCTAGGCGGTAGGCGGTCACAACCTAGGCGAAAGATGCTTTGCTTGTGCTTTGCTTTCTTACGTTTCTGCTTGTGGTCAGTAGCAGTGCCGAAACAAACCTGTCACCGGTGACCTGAAATTGTCACCTGTCGACCCACTGCCTTACCCCAACCCAAAATATCAAGTTCTATCACCTTGAATGAATGACGTTTCCTTTCATTCAGACAAAGCCGACAAAAAACTTAATCTAAACTCTCATCAAAACCACTCCTCTCATATCTTGCCACACCTACTTTGTACTTGGAAATATGAGGAAATAAAAAAGAGGATGGAAGAAAAAGAATGGAACGTACCTGACTTTGTGTGTCTAAAAAGACAATGGGGTCGTTCACATAGGCCAGATACATAGTAGGGACAAGGAATTGAACGAAACAATCCTTGAGTAGGCAGCATGTCTCTCTACTTTGTTGCCTTGACTCCAGCTGCTCATCTGCAGTTTATTAACTGGACAGGAGGATGGACATGGACATGGAATGAACCAGACACAAAGACGCCGGCCGGGTTTCCTGCTATCGGTTCTGTCCTGTTCTTCACTCGTGGCAGTGTCTCATCCACCCTCCCTCCCTTCCTTATGTATCAACTGATTCCTTACTTACAATTAGGTACTTACTTATTGGCTGGTCATTCACATCAAAACAGCTCTTTTGTCACTTATTACACGTCACCACATGTACTAGTAGCTCAATTTAATCCAGATACCCTTCCTTTACCTTCAACTAATATCGTCTCCTTCAAATGTTGTCAAAAAACCTATACCACCTACTTAATTATGTACTGCATTACACCAGATCAGAACAGAACAGGGACACTTTTTTAGTAGGTTGGAAGTACGATGCTATTAAATGTTTGTTTTACAAATATCTCATGATGAACAATTAAACCCCACTATACTATACAATATCTGCTTATTAGAAGGCAATTTCCATAATAATTAATCATCTCTTCATTTATTTCATTAAAACTAAATTCTACATGATTTTTCTTCCAAGAATAAAGTAGAAAGAATACGAAACTAGAATGAAATGCAGTTGCCACAATATGGGAAAATTGGTTGGAGAAGATGAGACATGTGAAGACGTGATATTTTGACTGCACAAGTAAGCGTTGCTTTAATGGTCTTCCCATGGCAAGGTATAGTATGGTCTTCTTATGCTTCTTATTAGTTAGTTAATAGTGGTGGTATGGAATGTAATTGTTCTAGTCTCAGCTATTTTTTTAATGTTTTTTATTCAATGGTGCAAAAGCAATAATATTTTTCCTTCTTGTTTGTTTCATATAAAAGAGATTTGTACCCACGTAATAATGATAAGTTTTATAAATTGGCCATGTATATTACAAGAGACATTCTCATGAAGAAAGTATATAAACATATTCAACCTTATTCCTAGAAATGTTGGCTATATAATTTTATACATTTTATCACAATTTTCCTGTACAGTTCAATTAGTCAATTGATATAATAAGGCATAATTGTTCATTAATTATATGGGTGATATATTTTAAACTGCATATTATTCATTATAATAATGAATCACTTTTTGTCAAGATTTAATTAACGACAAAAATAATTCTTTAAATGTACATTATAACAATATTATACTAGTATAAAGGGACACATTTGATGTGATTTTCATCACTTTTTAAATGAGAGATAACACCAAACAGTCAGTGGAACATTTCATGGCTTTCTTTTAGCTTTTTCTTCATAATAGGCAACTTACTAATTCATTACATAAATAGGAAAGACACAAGTCATTCAGCATTCATTTATCATTTATGACATGCTTAATTTGCATAGATAAAGCAGTACTTGATTCATTTCACCTACAAAGCTGAAAGGTTTCGTACAGAGTCATCATAGCTTTGTGATTGGCACAATCTACACTGTATTGCAAATTCCTACTTGAAATTAAATATTGTTCAGCGCATTAGAAATTTTTATATAAAAAATGCTTGAAGTACCACTTTTCGCTGTAAATATTGTAACGGTTTACGTACGTTTACGTTTTCAGAAGTATTTGAGTAGAAATATTGGAACAAATAAGATGTTCCTTAATTTTATGAATGAGGCGTGGCGTGATTCATGCAACCACAAACTGCCACTTGCATTTTTTATAAAACTATAAAACATAACGTGTGTGGGATCAATAATTTTCAAAATTAAAAGTGGACCAACAGTGTCCTTGAGTTTTTATACAGTCTTTCGTTAATGCATTGTACTTTAAG
>JAQIWQ010001710.1:0-10000 GCA_034695825.1 Folsomia inoculata
TGCTTTTCTGTTTTGAGATTTTCCTTGATTTGTTTCTCACAAATCGTGAGTTGTTGAGACGCCGCAGAATTGTTAGGATCCAATTCAAGAACTTTCTCGAAATCCAGTTTTGCAGGGTCAGGGAAATTTACTGCCAAATTCGCAAGTCCTCGTCGGAAGAGTGCTTTAGTATTCTTAGAATCCAAAGCCAAAGCATCGTCACAATTTCGGACAGCCATCGTGGGTTTTTGCAACTTGAGATTACAAATCGACATGTTCAAATATGCAGCAAGGAGCAACTTTTTTCGTTCTTCTTCTTCAAACCCCGTCAAAACTATTGGAATTAGAAGGTAGTGGATGAGAGTATACAATATGGCAGAAAGCAAATAAATAGTGAACTTACGAGCTTCAGCTTTAAGATGGTCAATCATTAACTTGTATTTCTTGAAGGCAACTTTGAAATTCGATTTTGCAAAAAATTTGTTCCCCATTTCCTTGAGGCATCGAGAAATTTCCAACTTTTCGCGACCTTCCAACTGCCACGGCTCCTTACTCTAAATGTCCAAACATATAAAGGTGTGATTAAAATATTCTATTTATTACTAGGAAGTAGGAAGGCTTCAATCATACATACATTCTCATGAGATAATAACTCGACGTAAAATTCCAATTGTTCATCAGATGGTAAATTATTCTGGACATATTCCGAAAAGGCATATTTCGTTCCTTTTATAAGCAGAATGGACCCTTCACCAGAACGAAATTTGTACAATGCTTTCTCAACTCCATAAGGGACTCCATGCTCGCATCCTTCTCCAAGTCGGAATCTTTTAATCACTTCAGGGAACACCACGGTCTCCTTGTATTTACCACGAATCAAAACTGAAACCACAAAAACAATTGCAACATCCATGGATTACTAGTTATAAAAACTATCATACTCGATATTGAATTATATTGAACTAGTTGTACCATAAACAAGACTTCCATGATTAGGATTGAGATACTTGGAACCCCCCTCCAGAACGTTGTACCGGAGAATACTTCCATTCTTTTTCTTTGTCAAGTCTTCTGGGAAATAGTCAACTATTTCAATCTAAAGATATTCAAGATCAAACCAACCATTCCTAATCTCATCGTTTCTTATCTCCATTCTATACGTACCTCAAAAATCAACGTCGAATTTGCAGGAATTTCGCCATTAACTCGATCTCCATATCCAAATTCTGGATGAATGATGAGTTTGACCTTTTCTCTTCGTTTCATCCCCAAAAGTCCTCTTTCCCATCCTGCGATCACAGCACCTAAAAAACAGAAATCAGGTTCTCCTCATTCATTCCAATTTATCCAAACAAACTTAATTTGCAATACAAATAAGTAAAAAATACAAATCGATATGTTTAAATTTGCAGCAAGAGCAACATTTTTCAAATAACTTCCATATTGATTTCATTTATTTATTACAAAACAGCATCTTAACCTTACCTTCTCCAAAAGTAAAGGTAAATGGCGAATCAGTCTCGTCGTTTTTGTCGAAAATGAACCCATTGACCAGTTTTCCAACGTAATGAGCTTTGACTAACATTCCAGTTCGGACCCCGTTTCCAATTTCATTCGGATCGCTCTCTGCAATAAATAGCAGTTCCTTCCACAATCTGAAATTGTGCTGCGGAGAAATATCTGTCGCATTTGGGCCTGGATCTATGCCCAAGAGTTGTACCACAGGGTTGACGACATCCATTTGGTCATTAAGGATAGGGTGAGCCAGGTTCACGTTCATGTTCATCATTGCTAGTCCTGCATCTCCACCACCACCCAAATCCATCGGTGGCGGATCTGGTACTGGTGGATTAACACCAACTCCAAAATAAACATCAATAACGAGTGAATTGTTAAAAAATTGAATGATAAGAAATAATATTTTCAATTTCAAACGAAAAACGGATTAAGAAATGGAAACAATGTGAAAGAAAAGCTCACGGCAAAAGCCAACTTACCTCTGGTTGAAGGGTATGGAGGGGACCGCATTGAAAATGACCTTTTCTACCTAGCTATAACGCTCGACAACTACAACGATGGCGTCAAAGATTACTCGATATGACAATGATGAATTACTGATGACGGCGAATTTAAAAATGTGTAAACTTGTAAGACTGAGTCGAACGAAATTAATAGTGAGAACAACTGATTCCCAACCAAAGTTCATTCCTTCACTTTTCCCGTTGAGTGTTGCAACGTGATGGGGCGAGTGAGACACTTCACCGTACTACATGCACTATGAGGGGAATATGGGTACAACGGGCTAATTATTAACATGTCGTACTTGTGTTAGACCATCGAACACGCTGAATAATACACACCGCACTTAGGGATAGAATGATGAACCGGTCGTTTTATATTAACTTTAGGTCGAGTCTCAGAATTAAATTTGCTCTAATTCTTATGCTTATGATTTTTTGGAATTATATATTGCTATTATATTAGTAATCTTAACTTGTGCGTTGTATAAGCGAAATTGATATTGTGGGACGTTTTAAACACCATTCCTCAGTTGGAAATGGAGACAGAGTTCTCAAGTTCAAATTGGGCCGACTTTGAAATTTTTTCTTTAACATAATTCATCTTTTGAACTCTTAAAGTGACAAGTTCAACCCCAAAATACAATTTATCAGAAGGTATTAAACGCAATTTGACCGAATCCATTGGCCTCTTTAAGAAGGCTGTGTAGCCGATGACTAACCGCAAGACACTGTGCGCAAAACTGTAAAGGCAAGCGCACGAGCAATGTCATCGTGGTTTTTAAACGTTCATGAGAAGTTATCACGCTTTCAAATGATAGTAAATCACCATAAATGAATATAATTATTAACAAATTTATTTTGACACGACTTCCATTAAAGACAAAGTATTGAATTCTTTGTTCAAAAAAATATAATTTGCACATTATGTTTTAAGTTTACAGAATAATTTACATGAGATTTAAAGTTTTATGACGAATGATGCTGATTGTATTGGAACTTTACTTAAGAAATAAAGCAATTCCGGTTTTAATCCACCTTGTTGGATCCCCCTTAATTGGAATATCCAAGCTACAGATGAGCTGTTTCCGAGACTCGTTAGCGTACAAAGGAACGGGCAAAGTTGAAGGTCCACCATTCTATTTATTTAACAAATAAAAATTACTCCAATAATGAAACTAAAACCTTGAAACTTGATATAGCTCACGTGTGGCTTCTGGACTTTAGGCTTCCAAGTTATAAAGCAATCAGGGGTTTCTGATGTCGGTTGATCTTCTGGCTGATTCTCCTGCAGTATACCTCCCTTCAAGATGCATCCTTCCAGCAGAATTCCTTTTAGAGGGCAGTACATTTTGTCAGCAGTCACTGACGACATTCGTTCCCATGTGCAGAACAACTCCAATTCAGCCATCGAAACTTTGTGCTTCCTATTTTAATGTAAAATGAGTCAAACTGGAACGAAGCGAATACTATCACGGATTGCTGGGAAAAAGTACCATACCGTGCGCAATGTTGTTTGAAAGCAGTAAAAAACGTGTCCGGATTTATAATATCAGAGAGGTGTATTCCCTGGTTCAATAGGTTTCCTTCTTTACAGCGTGGTAGCCAAACGCCATCCACCTTGGATGCCCTTTCCACCACAGCGGTAATGTAGTGGCTGGAGTTTTGTGGTCCATTCCACAACTTTCTCCAGGACTGTGGAACCTGAAAATCACAAATGTGACGCGGTCATTTGTGGACTCCCTTTCTCATGACAAAGAATTCATGCATACCTGATGTGTCATCAAAGCCTGTGCAGTAGCGAAGCTGTCGGGTGTCGGAATAGCAACCCCACGAAGTACTCTGCTAAGAAACCCCAAGGATTTATGGATGGTCTGAACCAAGGTGAAGATGTTGAAATGCTCAAGCTGAACAAACGCGTCGATAGGGCTAGACAACAACTCCAGTTGAGTTGGAGCTGGTGGGGATATCGGCTTCTGGTACAAATGGTGAATAGTTGATGCCTGCAAGATATATTTATTTAATTACAAACCTTATAAGCTCACTTACTAAAATATTTGTAAGCACCTGAGCTAATTTCTTCCATAACAACATAATAGGGGAAAGTTCTTTGGACCAAACAGCTTTATCAAATGTTACAGCGTCGTTAAACCCCCGAGAAAGTGCTTTCAGCTGGTTAATAATTTGAGCGCTTGTTGTCTTCTGCAGGGACTTTTCAATGTTGCTAGGAAGTCCAAAGAAAGCGGGTCTATCATTTTCTGATATGGACTCCACAATATCCAAGTAGTCCTTGATGTTCGTGGAGCTAGGAAGTGTAATACATGGTCCAAAAGTTTTCTTTGAAGTATTTCCTCCCGTTATGGTTTGGTCATTGAAATATTCTTTCAAATAAGCCACTAGAACACGACTGTCATACTCATTGTCAATACGGCCACCATAAATTGCATTTTCAAAAACCCCATGAATGTAGTTCCATTGAATTCCGTTGGGCCTAGTTTCTTTGAAAAGTTGTTCAATAACGTCGCAACCAGCACGAATGTCGCTATCATTGAATTCATAGCAAGTACTCCACCCCTGAGGAATGTAGGTTCTTCGTTCTTGCACGATGGCATGAAAAGTGGCTAGCATAAACAGTGATTGACATCTCATTGTATTCTTCCTCCCAGTGAAGTATTCTGGAGTCCAATTTATGCATGTCCGCTGCATATTCTTCTTCACACCTTGAGGCGATTCGTAAGCAAATTTATAGCAGGATTGAGCCAGCAGTTTGGGAAATCCAGGATGTGGTTCACATGTCAACCACAGTCGAAAGACTTTGTGAGGTTTGAGTGCTCGTATTTGTTTTTCTAAAGCGTCCAACAAATGTGTAATGAGATGCAAATTTTTTATGCACACCCATTGGCCCTCTTCAGCAGCACAACGTAGTTTATGGAACGCGTCATCAATTGCGCCTTGTCCTAAAGGTATTTCTACAAACTTCCCTAATCCAATGGTCAGTGCCGCTACCTCTCGAATTTCTTGTGACGGATCTGACCCAGAGGAGACGAGCAATAAAATTGGTTCTTCTGAGCTCGATTTCCCAAGGACATCTTGGAGAGCAGGAGGAGGAGGATACAATGATCTTTTCCCGAATGATCCACGGACAAAATTATACATGGTGGTTAGAAGTCTATCAGGGCGAAGAACGTTGACTAGTAAAACCTCCTGGAAGGGTGTCATCAAGTCTTTGAATTCGACAGGAAAAGAATCTTCGCAGTCATTACTGTTGTAGAATTTTATCCAGCGTTCTGCTTGATTCAGCTGGAGCTTTTCGTATAATTCTGGAAAGGTAGACATAAAAATTTGGACCGGAAATTGTCTGTCATCTGGAATCCAACTAGGCACGTTCTTATTCAAAGTAGTTTCATCTGCAGGATTTAATAGCAGTTGTCCAGTAAAAGCTTCCCATTCGTTTGCGTTAAAGTTTTTAGGAAACATAACATTTGCCAAGTGCAAAGCAAACGCCATCCGATCCGTCTTGTAAAGGGCGAGGCACACGTAGTCATACACGGTTTCAAACAGCACCGATTTAAGGGAACTGATTCGGTGTTGAATAGTGCTTGATAGGTTCTGCTGACCCAATGTCTGATTAAATAATTTGATGAACCCACTCAAAGAAAATTGGTACATTGGATTGAGTTGTGAGATACTCAAAATAGCAAAATACAGCTTGCTTCCGAAGTCTGCAAAAGGACGGTAGACATCAATTTCTTGGTTTATCAGGACCTCGACTTTAGAAGCTTCTCGTAAGTTTTCTGCCACATCCAGAGCTGTTGCCTTTGTCACGTTCAAAGATGTCAGAAGTTCCTTGTTTTCCAGTATATTTCCCTTTGCAGATGCTAATTCACGCAGTAGTTTGTTTCCGACTTCTTCCATTTGAAGTTTCAAATTTTCAATTGTATTGACCAGCTCTTCATTCTTGGTGTGCAATTCGTGGTGTTCCGATGACAATGTAGCTGAGAGTAGCTGACTGGTTAAACCAGCACGAGTTGTGGTAAAGTTGACAACCGTTATAAGAGCCTGAGCATCAGGAGGAATAGATGGCGATGGATTTCGAGTCGCGAGGAACAATCGGAAAGATGGGTTGTAATCTGTCATTTTATCGGCAATTGGCAGGACTTCACGAGAGCCATTGGACACCAAATCTCCTCTCAATACTGGAATTAGTATCGGCTCAATAACATCTGCTTCAGTTACGATAAACGTCTTCCCGAAACTAAAACAAATACCAATATAAGACTATCAGTATACGAAAATGTAATCTTTTGATTGTAATTAGTTACCGAACGGCCAACTCCAATTCACTTGTGAATTTTGGATCATGCAGTGAGATAACAACTGGTTTTATTTCAGAAGCAGACATTTGGTTTATCAACCACTCCGTGGCACGATTGGACGGGTCGACGATGTAAGGACGTAATGAGGTCTAGGAATGGAATGTATATAAAATTGAAAATATTAACTGGTTGCAATTAGTAGTACCAACAAACCAGTTAAAAGCAGTACCAAGTGCAGTAGTAAGTGCAATAATTAGACATATGAAACTCATACCGAAATGTTCCCATCCGAAAGCTTGTAATTAATTACATTGAATAAGGTATTGGGGCTCTCGTGTATGCTTATCGTTTTATGATCATGTTTTATAAATATTAGACTAGTCACCTGAATGATGGTAATAGCATTTTCCCGGGAGAGTCTGTCTGACGGTAGACCAAATGACTGCCAATGAAGAAAGTCTCCTCCCTTTCCAAGAAATTTGCAGAAATCAAATGATTCCAACCCCAATAGATCGCACCAATCTGCCGTAAATTTTATCCTTGTATCTTCCGAGGCATTTGACATATAGGTAATGAAAGCTGAAGCCATCAACGCATCAAACGGAAGCTTCTCGATATCAGTGTCAAGATCATGCAACTATACAAAGCTCATCATTAGTAATGTCATATTTATATATTACTTTTAAACTTGACATCGTGGATCTATACAAACCTCTTCTTTCCATCTAGTGTATTCCGCATTCAACTTCCCTACAAGTCCTTCTGCAGCTGCTAACGTTGTCTTGGCCTTTTCGAGGTTAAACTGGATGCCGACTGCTTCACTCGAACACTGCTTGTACCGCTCTGTCAGAACTTTAACTTTCTGATCTACTGTTGTCAGGCCCGAGCTAATTTCATTCATGTCGCTTTCCGTCAGTTCCAAGTTGTGCTCAAGAGTTTCTTTGTAGCGCTCCAAGGGTTCAATTTTCTCCAAAACTTTAGCAAATTTAACATTTGCAACTACCCACTCAGCTAATGGTGCAGCTGCAGCTGATGCTCTTTTCGCATTTTTGGGATCAAAGGAAGGCATCTTCAGCTTTAGCATTTTCTCAACTCCTTCCCGATCTGTTGGATCAATACTACGAGCATCAAAATTCCGGATGTCGTCCTTGACTCCTCGTTTGGACAAAAATGATTTCATACAGTTCCATGACATGTCTCGGATTCCCATTAATCTTAACACCCCTTCTAAGATGTCACGGATAATATCAGGAGGCGCTCGTAATGATCTGATTTCCGTGAGGGCTTCATTTTTGATATTTCCAACGGCTGCTTTGGCCATTTTGACCATCGGTTCAATTTCGGAGAGTTCTGTATCAATTGAAGCCTTCTTTTCTGCCAAAATTTCCTTCTCCTGTTCCGTTTTCTTCCGAAGTTCTTCTAGTTCACCTTTCTGAACATTTGAATTCTTCAAAGTGATTGAAATCATGTCAATTGCTTTATTCGCTTCATCCTGTTTCTCGGCAAGAATGGTTTCTTGTGATGAGGCCTCCACCTTCAAACGTTTGACAATAATTGTGGCTTCTTCCAACTTGGAAATGCCAGCTTTCAACTTCTCTGAGTCGAGTGAAAGTTCTCTTCTACGGTTGCGGTATAAAAGAGCATAGTTAAAAACAAGTGTTGAATATCGCCTTGGGTAGGACATTGAGGCATCTACAGTGCAGTGAATTTTCTGGAACCCCTTGAAAAAACGCTGACGTGTCTCACTGTCGGTGTACTTGGTCTTGAATCCATACATGCATTCCAATCTTAGATCTGGAGTATCAATTCTGTCGTAAAGGTTTGCCATTATCTTCTGTGGCAACTCTCTCATGGATTCGTCCGACCAGCCGGCCAACCACATCATGTGACATTGCTTATACAATGCAGGGTTGCTTTGACAGTTTTTAATGAAATTCTCGTTTGTATAATCCATAATAATGATGACGTGAAGATTGTTTCTGACTCGTTGGGCGAAGTAACTGTACAAATTTGAAGTATATCCATCTGCTAATGCCACATCGCGGAGACCAGACACAACGGTCTCTAACTCTTCAGAAGTATACAAGCCTGGAATCTGTAACACAAAGTATGGTCATACCTTTTGCAGCAATTTAATATATGCAATATGTGACCAACCTCTCCAGAAGAAAGTAGGCTGTTAAGCATGTCCAAGAAAAGAATGTCAATCATCTGAAAGTCTTCAACGACAAGATAAACTTGGTTCCCATCAATCGCGGACATTTGTATCGCAGTTTTCAAATCTCCTTTGAATGATTTGATCGAATATCTTGATCCCACTTTCAGTGTAATCATCAGAGCATGATGCAAAGCCGACACTATAGACAACGCAGAACGGCGTCCTACACCCGCTCGGCCAGCCAGAAGCATACTGGAACTTGGAAAAGTTAAAATCCGGTCGAAACGAGCAACGCATTCCATCAACTCCCTTATAACGACAACATTCAGGTTTCTATTTTCTCGGCCAAATGCAGCGATTCCCTTCTCCACAAGTGTCGCGAATTCAGTGTCATTAATTCTCACAAGATCTTGCCCAATTAATGCTGAGGACGGTGACTTTATCCCCGGAACGAGCAAGTTGGTCGCATAACAGCTAATCCACCATGAATCTGGAAAATGAATATTCAAAAAGTCAATTCTAAACCACACTAAATACGTTAATAGCTCGTGGATTTAGGAATGCTTCACAACCGTATAATTAATACGAATCTCGGCCATGATATTGAAATACAACTAGATCGAGTTCAGTGGTCAAACGGTCTGTGCTTAAGGTTGGTTGTGAAGCCCACTACACATGTTCTTTCGCCTTGTTGTTTAAGACATTCAGTATTCATTACCTTGTTTTACTTCGTCCAGACTGCTTATACCCCATTGCCCGGCTACAGGAAGTAAAATGGCTTCAGTGTACCTACTCTTCTCTTCATCAGATACAAGCTTGTCTCGGAAAACTCGGCACGACTCAAAACACCAGGTGTAATAAACTTCTTTTCGGCCACTGTTGTTAGGTTGGACGGCATATCGCATAAGACCAAGTATCCATCTCGTTAAATCCCTCGGAGTGAATAGGTAGTGACTATGTGCGACAGGGGTGAAAGTATTTCGTACTTCGCTGTACACTCGAACCATTGCAGCTGCGAGAGCTTCAATGTCTTTGGTACTTTTAGTAATTGGATTCTCTGGCCAATAAGCTTTTGTCAAGACGGACAAGTAACTATGGCACATGGTGTAGAGTTGGTCTGATTGTGGTTCACTGCAATATACCGGAAATAAATATGTTAGGTTAAAGGTGTAAATGGAATTAAATGGTCGGTATTTCACCTCATGGTACAAATGTGAATCCTTGACGTGAATCTGGGAGAAAGGGAATAGCGGCCACCAAAGTCTCCAACTGCAATACTGGCAACGATTTGAATCCCTTGAACCGTCACCCACTCCAAGTTCTTGTCGAAGAAACCGCCCAATATAATTATCTGGAATAACATAAAAAAATAAAATTTAAGGTATGGGTGCCATGTAACCTTTCCCAGCTTCGGACACAAATTTACGAGGTTTTTTGTAGTGATGATGGTGTTTTGCTTATGGCTCATCTATCCGAGGTCTCAACAGGCCTCACCATAACCAAAAACATCATCGTCAAAGAAAAACCGT